>CM065482.1:26830652-26950652 GCA_032873175.1 Leptopilina drosophilae | reverse complement strand
TGACACCCAGGAATTCGTTGTTTTACAACTTACTACCTGGTGTTGTAAGTATTAACTGTAATATACACATTATTTAAACAGTAGCACTGACATTGTTATAATATTGTATAACGCAGGAATTCGTTGTTTTACAACTTACGACCTGAACTTTACAATATATAACTCATAAATATAATCATTTACAATAAAAAAAATACTCAGGAATTCGTTGTTTTACAACTTACTACCTGATATTTTTTTTACATTACACTGATATTTTAAAAAAATTGTATAACGCAGGAATTCGTTGTTTTACAACTTACGATCTGAACTTTACAATTTTTAACATACATTTATACTCACATTTACAAATCGTAAAAATTACTCAGGAATTTGTTGTTTTACAATTTACTACCTGGTAATTAAATAAAAATTATCTACAAAGTCAAGCCCTGGTGGAAGTGTTGGGGAATTTACCAAGAAATTGGTTTACTACCTCATAATCTAAAACCTTAAGAGGTAACAAGAGCAAATCGTAAGTTTATTGAATATTCTTATGAGCTGCGTTTATATAGTAATAGGCTATATCGATGTGGCAGTTTGAAAGATTCAATAAATATTGATCCTAGACCACCAAACTATTATTTATGATAGGTAATAATTAATTCATTTGAATTAATTATTTTAGTTAATTTTTCAGAGAAATAAATAGATTTTATTATGTAAATTGAATAAATTTTGATCATTTTTCGATATTATAATTTTATCATATCTAAAATAAATCAAAATTTAGAAAATTTATAATTTTAAAGAATATTTATTTATTAATAGAATAGTTAATATAGGGAATAGGGAAAACTTGACCTTTTGTAGGTAGGATTTATAAAATTTTATTATTAAATTCTATTTAATTTTTGTTTCTAGATTTGTCTAATTGGAACATAATTTACTAATTGTAATTATTGATATTATTGAAAGAAGGAAGAATACTTACGAAGGTGAATGAACAATTTTATTTATTTTTATTTTATTAATTACTGAGTCAATTCATATAGACCATAGCAACCGAACTTACAAAATTATTTATTTAAATGAACTATATCATAAGAAAAGATTTCTTTATAGTTAAAAAATTGTGTTAATTTAATTTTTAATTTATTAATTTATATTTTATAATTTTATCCTACGAAAGAAAGATAACAAAATTATATTATTTAGTAGTGGATAATTTAGAAAGAATAAAAGCTGAATTACCGAATAATTTTTGGAGCAGATTCCTTTAATTTGGTTATAAAGCGACAAATTTTCTCAAAAATAAAATATACTATTAAAGAGAAATTTGAATTACATAATTTCATTCATATAATATATTACTATATGTTGTCAAAACAGATATTATCCGTTGATATAGTTTAGCACGTGCCTCATTGTTAGTGGATCTTTAAATTTAGGAAATAATGTCCCTTTAAATTTATACAAAGACATTCTTTCTATTCAGATTACATAAGAATGAGAAATATTTAATATACATGTATAAGATATTTCTCATGTTAGAAACACGTGGGTTTTCAGAAGTTTACCGTACAGTGGGCTTTTAAATCAAAATAAAGGAAAATATTTAGATATATACTTCCCTCGGTCTGTTAACCAATACACGTATGTTTCAAGTTCATGTAGAGTCAGTCTGTAAAGAGTTTTAAAAATTTTAATTAATTTTAGAGATTTAGTTCGTGTAGAGAAGGTCTAAGGAGAGTCACAATATTTTTATTTAATTTTAAAGTGTTAGTTTGTGTAGAGTCGGACTATGAAGGGTCAGAATATTTTTTATTAATTTTAGAGATTTAGTTTGTGTAGAGTCGGACTGTGGATAGTCAGAATATTTTTTATTCATTTTAGAGAGTTGGTTCATGTAGAGTCAAGCTGTAAAGAGTTTTAAAATTTTCAATTAATTTTAGAGAGTCAGTTCGTGTAGAGTAGGTCTGAGGAGAGTCACAATATTTTTATTTAATTTTAAAGTGTTAGTTTGTGTAGAGTCGGACTGTGGATAGTCAGAATATTTTTATTAATTTTAGAGAGTTGGTTCATGTAGAGTCTGTCTGTAAAGTGTTTTAAAGTTTTTAATTAGTTTTAGAGAGTTAGTTTGTGTAGAGTAGGTCTGAGGAGAGTCACAATATTTTTATTTAATTTTAAAGTGTTAGTTTGTGTAGAGTCGGACTGTGGATAGTCAGAATATTTTTTATTAATTCTATAGATTTGGTTTATCTAGAGTCATGCTGTAAAGAGTTTTAAAAATTTTAATTATTTTCAGAGAGTTAGTTCGTGTAGAGAAGGTCTGAGCAGAGACACAATATTTTTATTTAATTTTAAAGTGTTAGTTTCTGTAGAGTCGGACTATGAAGGGTCAGAATATTTTTTATTAATTTTAAAGATTTAGTTTGTGTAGAGTCGGACTGTGGATAGTCAAAATATTTTTTATTAATTTTAGAGAGTTAGTTCATGTAGAGTCAGTCTGTAAAGTGTTTTAAATTTTTTAATTAGTTTTAGAGAGTTAGGTTCGTGTAGAGAAGGTCTGAAGAGAGTCACAATATTTTTATTTAATTTTAAAGTGTTAGTTTGTGTAGAGTCGGAGTATGAAGGGTCAGAATATTTTTTATTAGTTTTAGAGATTTAGTTTGTGTAGAGTCGGACTGTGGATAGTCAGAATATTTTTTATTAATTTTAGAGAGTTAGTTCGTGTAGAGAAGGTCTGAGGAGATTTACAATATTTTTATTATATTTTAAAGTGTTAGTTTCTGTAGAGTCGGACTATGAAGGGTCAAAATATTTTTTATTAATTTTAGAGATTTAGTTTGTGTGGAGTCGGACTGTGGATAGTCAGAATATTTTTATTTTTAATTAGTTTTAGAGAGTTAGGTTCGTGTAGAGAAGGTCTGAGGAGAGTCACAATATTTTTATTTAATTTTAAAGTGTTAGTTTGTGTAGAGTCGGACTATGAAGGGTCAGAATATTTTTTATTAATTTGACGATTTGCCTACATATTAGCGAAATAGAAGAGAAAGAAATTAAATTTTATAAAAAAAATTGCTAAAAATGACCCTTCTTCCCCTTAACTTCTACGAATCTGAACCTAGTGAACTGAAATTTGGCAGGGATCTTTAGTTTTATGTGCAGTTGACAGAAAAAATATAGCGAACACGTTTGTCCTACATATTTGCGAAATAAAAGGAAAAGAAATTAAATTTTGCCAAAAAAATTCTAAAAATGACCCTGCCCCCCCTTAACTTCTACAAATCTGAACCTGGTGGGCTGAAATTCGGTAGGGATCTTCAGTTTTAAGTGCAGATTACAGGAACAAAATAGCGAACACGATTGGCCTACAGATTTGCGAAATAGAAGGAAATGAAATTAGATTTTTCTTAAAAATAGCAAAAAATGACCCGTCCCCCCCTTAACTTCTACAAATCTCAACCTGGTGAGCTGAAATTCAGTAGGGATCTTCATTTTTACGTGCAGATTACGGAAAAATTATAGCGAACACGATTGGCCTACATATTTGCGAAATAAACGGGAAAGAAATTAAATTTTTTCGAAAAAATTGCAAAAAATGACCCAGTCCCCCCCCCTAAACATCTACAAATCTCAACCCGGTAGGCTGAAATTCGGTAGGGATCTTCAGTTGTACGTGCATATTACGGGAAAATAATAGCGAAGACGATTGGCCTACATTTTTGCGAAATAGAGGGGAAAGGAGCTAAATTTTGTCAAAAAATTGCTAAAAATGACTCTGTCCCCCCCCTTAACTTCTACAAATCTCAACCTGGTGGGCTGAAATTCTGTAAGTATCTTCAGTTTTAAGTTCAGATTACAGAAAAAATATATCGAACACGATTGGTCTACATATTTGCGAAATAGAAGGGAAAGAAATTCAATTTTTTTGAAAAAATTGCAAATAATGACCCTGCCCCCCCTTAACTTCTACAAATCTCAACCTGGTGAACTCAAATTCAGTAAGGATCTTTTGTTTTTTTTTGTCGTTTATACTCCTGCCCTATTGGCCTTACGCTCTCGACAAGAGTCCCTGCAGATACTTTTTGTGGATTAAGCATAACCATTCTACCAAATATTAGCAAATTTATCTAACCTAATGCGCCTACAGTGCGACTTTCGAATATAGGAGTACTCGAATTTGCCTGGACCACTCGTAATTGTGTTTTCTCGCAAGAGAAGAGGGAAACTGTAGAAAAACCTCTTCTGAGTACAACCGGTTTATCGACAGTCTATTTTCGGCGGTAGGCATCGGACATTAATCGACAATGCATACCGTCGCACCTAGACGTCAAACCTCCCGCTCGAAATATTTCACCTGTCGGAAAAAATCCCCGGCTGACGGGGGGCGC
The DNA here is from genome assembly GCA_032873175.1 of Leptopilina drosophilae. NCBI lineage: Eukaryota > Metazoa > Arthropoda > Insecta > Hymenoptera > Figitidae > Leptopilina > Leptopilina drosophilae. The sequence goes on along the minus strand of CM065482.1, from coordinate 26,946,276 downwards.
GAATCTCGCTCGCACCACCCGCAAAGCCGGAGCTCCAACCAACTGAGCTATTCCGTCGGTTAAGGATCTTCAGTTTTACGTGCAGATTACGGGAAAGTTATAGCGAACACTATTGACCTACATATTTCCGAAATAGAAGGGAATGAAATTAAATTTTTTCGAAAAAATTGCAAAAAATGTCCCTGTCCCCCCCCTTAATTTCTACAAATCTCAACCTGGTGAGCTGAAATTCGGTAGGGATCTTCAGTTTTACGTTCATATTACGGGAAAATTATAGCGAAGACAATTGGCCTACATATTTGCGAAATAGAAGGGAAAGGAATTAAATTTTGCCAAAAAAATTGCTAAAAATGACCCTGCCCCCCCTTAACTTCTACAAATCTGAACCTGGTGAACTGAAATTTGGCAGGGATCTTTAGTTTTTTGTGCAGTTGACAGAAAAAATATAGCGAACACGTTTGGCCTACATATTTGCGAAATAGAAGGAAAAGAAATTAAATTTTCTCGAAAAAATTTCAAAAAGGACCCTATCCCCCCCTAACTTTTACAAAACTGAACCTGGTGAGCTGAATTCAGCAGAGATCTTCAGTTTTAAGTGCAGATTACATGAACAATATAGTGAAAACTATTGGCCTACATATTTGCGAAATATAAGGGAATAAAATTAAATTTTTTCAAAAATAGAAAAAAATATCCCTTATAATTCTAATTTTGAGGGTAGAAATAGAAGTCCGAGCCCTCGTGTACGCTTTAATCCTGAGGCCGAGTCAAACATACCGCGTTCTCACTCTCCTACTCCCATAGGAATCTTAAAGCAACCCATTTTCCCTCAACCGCAACAATCAGTTGCTGGATTTTATTCACCTTACCCCTATTATCCTAATCAATTTAATCAACCACCTTTCATGCCCTATCATCCTTACCCGTTTTATCCACAAGCACAAAGAATGGACGGACTCAATAATTCATATGGAGGATCTAAGACGCCCCCACGTGCTTAATCGCCAGCTCCAATTAACGAGAAACATTTAAACTCCTATCCAGCTCGACGGACAGACGCGACGACGAGTCAGGAAAAGCAAGAGCGTCAAGCAACTGTGAGGATACTACAAAAACAAGAACAATCCTGCAGGCTCAACACAGCAATGAATCCCCAGTAATAATCCTAAAGTCCCCAGATTTCTTGAACTCGAAGGCATCATTACTAGTAGATACTGGAGCTGACGTAAATTTAATAAAACTAGATGTCTTACAACCCGAATTAAATGTAACCATAAACGAAGCTATACAACTTAAAGGAATCGCCCCTATAAAAATACCTACACTAAGAACAGTAGAGATTAATGTAAATAAAAAACCCATGAAATTTCAAGTGGTTTCTTCTGACTTTCCTTTACATTCTGATGGAATATTAGGTCGAAAATATCTTAGACAAGAAAAAGCCGAGATTTCATTTTGGCATAATAGTATTGTAACACATACAAATCCAGTAAGCCCCATATTCTTTCAAGATATAGAATCAATAAAATTTAGGGAAAATTTAGTGGAAAACAAAGAAAATAAAAGACGAGGATTAACAATTAAAGCCAGATGTAGACAGGTGATACCAATCGAAGTATCAAATAGTGAAGTAAAAGAAGGTTATTTACCACTAATTAAAACAGAAGAAGGATTAATAATAGGAGAAGGTATAGTAAGCAACAACAATGGATTGTGCCACATTTTTGCGATAAATACCACAACAGAAGACGTGGAAATAGATGTTCCGCCCCAAGAACTCATACCATTCGAATATTATCCATTACCAGGCGAAGAAATAGATGAGGACTCCTCAGATGAAGAATATGAAGAACCAATAGATCGCATTTCAGCTATTATTGACAATCTAAGATTAAATCACTTAAACGAGGAAGAACAAGAACATGTCAAGGATATAGTAAGAGAGTTTCCTGAAAGTTTTCACTTAACAGGAGAACCTTTAAAACCAACCAATAAGGTACAACACAAAATTATAACTATAGATGAAATTCCAATTCATACCAGACCCTATAGATTCTCTCCTGCCCAAAAAGAAGAAATAGACAAGGTCATTGATCGAATGAATTCAGAAGGAGCAATAAAACCTTCTGCTTCACCTTACAATTCACCCTTACTTATTATACCCAAGAAAATTGATGCCACGGGAAAGAAAAAATGGAGAATAGTTATAGATTTTAGAGCACTTAATGACAAAACAGTAGGTGACTTTTACCCACTGCCTCATATTACTAGCGTAATTGATTCCCTGGGACAAGCACAGAATTTTTCAGTTTTTGATTTAGAAAGTGGATTTCATCAAATAGAACTAGATCCTGAAGACAGACAGAAAACAGCATTTTCAACAGTACATGGACATTACGAATACGTACGAATGCCGATGGGATTAAAAAATTCACCAGCAACATTTCAAAGATTAATGGACCAAGTTTTACTCGGATTGCAAGGTGTAGAACTATTTGTTTACCTAGATGACATAGTGATTTATGCTGAAACCTTAGAAGAACATGGCACAAAAGTAAAACGATTATTGCAAAGATTAAAAGGCGCTAATTTAACATTGCAACTTAAAAAATGCGAATTCCTGTGCAGAGAAGTAGCATATTTAGGAAACATAATTAGTGGCGATGGAGTTAAACCCAATCCTAAAAAGATAGAAACGGTAGAGCAATTTCCAACACCAAAACCCCCAGACTTCTCCGCAAAAGCAAAACCACTTTCAAACTTATTGAAAAAGAACGTCAAATTCGAGTGGGGACCAGAAGAAGATAAAAGTTTTAAGGAACTTCAATCGATGTTATGCAATAGACCTATATTACAATATCCAGATTATTCTAAAATGTTCACAATAACAACAGATGCATCAGATTTTGCAATAGGTGCCGTTCTCAGTCAAGACAAGGACGGAATAGACCTACCTATAGCATACTTATCAAGAGTATTAAATGCACCTGAACAAAATTACTCTACAACTGAAAAAGAATGTCTAGCTGTTCTTTACGCGGTTAACCATTTTAGACCATATATTTACTGTAAAAAGTTTACATTGGTTAGCGACCACGAACCACTAAAATGGATTGACTCAATTAAGGACCCCGGACAAAGATTAGTTTGTTGGAGATTAAAACTAAGAGATTACGAATACGAGTTTAAGTACAAACCAGGAAAACTAAATCATAATGCGGACGCATTATCAAGAAATCCCATAGAAACAGTAATGGAAAAACGAAATATGAAGAAACAAGCAAGAATTCTTGTACAGACCAGATAATCTAAAAATCCTAAACCTACAGCTCCATCAACAAGTTCAGGAATTGCTAGCACGTCAACTCAAAAACAAGGAATTCTTAAACAGCCAACAAAAATTAAAGGCATCATAAAACCTACAATGAAATCTAATACAAATACGAAATTATTAGAAACTAGCTCAATTGGACAACGCGTCTCTCAGAAAAATAAAATCCAACCACGACCCACAAAAACCAAAATGATCGAAGATACATCTTCAAGTTCCGATTCAGAGGAAAGTGAGAAACCACCTATACGCAAGAAAAGCTCTAGCGTTCTACCTAGTTTAGTCATACCTACTCCATTGTATGATCCATATGCTTCAAAAAGTGCACCCCCCGTCATACCTTTTGAACCGTACGAGATCATCGCCAAACCAACTACAGAAAATAAAGGAATAGTAAAAATAGTAAACCCACCAATAAGTGGAAGTGAAGATAGTTCATCTGAAGAAGACCAAGATATTCCGAAAACTAGAAAAGAAATAGCAAAGGAATTAGAAAAATCAATTGCCCGATTTGATGAATCAATGGCTCAACACGAAGACTGGTTAACAGAAGAAGAATTACCAGCAAGAGATTGGCTTAATGTTGGAGATGACGATTCTGAAGTCCACAAGGCCGCAAACGAATATATACCTGGGAGCCATACGGATTTCGCAGAAAAGCTAAACGAAATTCTAAAAGGTACCCACAAGAGTTACAAGAATTAACTGACATGATTCAAAACATAGAAAGCGATAACGTAAGAAAAAAGAAGCAAACTACAGAAGAATTATATAAAGGAAAGAATGTAACTTTTGCAGACCAAACAAGAAAGTCATTAACACCTTTAAGCTTTAATCAACCTCTTGCAATATCAACACCTTATAAACATCCTGTAATAAGAGAAGAAACTTCTGAATCCGAAGAAGAAGATAGAGAAAATCAATCATCACCTACTATTGCTAGTATTCCACCAGAAATTCAAAATTTAAAAGACGATATAAAAGATTTCTTAACAAAAAATATAAACAATTGTAGGGAAAACATAACTTACTATCGAAACAACTATGCTCATTTCCTATCCGTAGATTGTGAATTTGTAACCCCCACTGGAAGATTACTCATTGACATTGGAGAAATTGATCCTCAAGAAATAAAATTAAAAAATCCTCAAAAAGGACAAATACTAATTACCCCTCAACGACAATATAAAATCTATACTTTAATAGTAAAGCACAATCACTTTGATCCACTATTGAAACAAGATGTCCTCGATGCATTACAAAACTTAAAAATCATCCTTCAAAAAGAAAATTCAAAGGAAATTAGAATTTAAAGAAAGAATGACCTAACTGACGAATTAATGAAAGGAGAATTTTTACACATAATAGAAACAATTTTCCAAAATAGCGACATAAAAGTCACTATATGTTATGGTCAAGCTACAATTCCAAAAGAAGAACTTCGGGAAGATATAATCAAAGAATACCATAACCAATGCTAATTACGGACACTCCATTAGATGCTTTTGATAAAGTATCCTTGGATACAGTAGGAAAACTTCCTACAACTCCTGATGGTAATTGCCACATACTTACCATGCAAGACCATTTATCAAAATACTGTATTGCAGTTGCAATCCCGCATGTTTCAACCACAACAATAGCACATGCTGTAGCTGCAGAATTATATTCCAAATATGGAGCTCCTAAGTCAATTTTAACTGACAAAGGAGGAGGCTTCATAAGTAAACTCATGAAAAAATTGTCAAAAATCTTTGGAGTTCAACAAGTTACAACTTCAGGATATAGACCTCAAACAAATGGCAGTTTAGAAAGAAGCCATATAGTTCTTGTAAATTTTCTAAAACAATATTCGGAGAACTATGACGATTGAGATAAACTACTACCTTTTTGTATGTTTGCTTATAATACATCAGTTCATGAAGCTACAAATTTCACTCCTTTCGAATCAGTATTCGGAAAAATAGCCAGAACTCCTACTTCCTTTCCTTCAGAAGAAAAACTCGAAACTTACGGTTCCTATTTAGTTGAATTAATATCGAGGCCAACAGAGATAAGAAACATGGCCGCGAAAAACCCCATACAAGCTAAGCTTAAGTCCAAACAAAACTACGATAAAAAAATAAATCCCTTCTTAGGAAAAATAGGAGATAAAGCTTATGTTTTAAGGTAAGTTAAGAAAAGCAAATTCGAGCCATATTATCACGGGCCATACGAAATTGTGGATCTCTTAGACAAACATACCGCAGTTCTAATCACAAATGAAGGTTCCTAGAAGAACTCACAGCAGAATATAATCTCACTAAACCCACATACTCAATTGAAAGAGTATCAGGCCCCCTAACAATAGACGCTACGATATAAAATGTAACGTGACTGACTTAATTCATAACAACGTATTCACTACAAGAACTAGAGACGAACGAAAAATAAAAGACGGAGAACACACAACAGCGCAAAAAATGTTAAAACTACTAAATAAAACTTACTATTTCTTAGAACAAGAGAAAGAAACTATCACTAACAGTATAATCTACGTAATGTGTCAAGAAGACACTTCAATTTTAAAAATTAAGTTATTCAAATGGACCAATTGCTGCGAAATATGCTATCAAAGAGGTCATGTAAAAACAAAATGTAATGGTCCATTCAGAAACAAAAAACTTATGCACAAGGCTTTATTACCAGTAACAAATAATGATCAATTCTGGGAAATCCCTGGAACCCCAATTGAAACTCCAAATAACTTTCAAATAAACACCGAAAACTGGTATATGCCAGAAACCACGGAACCTAAACAAAATAATAACGACTCTTGGGATTCTCCAGAAGCCTTTTACGATTAATATCACACAAATAATGGCAAATGATCCTATCATTATATAACAAATAATCTATACACATATATATATATACACACATAAAACTAAATAAATAATAATATGAAAATAACTAAAAATTAAGCTAAGATACAATTCAAACAATAATACTCTATTCATATTATTCTAAGTAAATAAGAGCTATAACTATAATAAATAATAAAAATGTATTATTCACATTATATATGTATATATTAAACACAAATGTATAGAAATAAATAAAATTCACTAAAAGAAAGACGAATGAAAATGAAGGAAGAGGAATTGGAAGTTGCCTTCTTCTTTCCTCTTCATTTTAAAATTCTCATAATAAATAAATTATAATCTGAAAATCAACAACAAAACGTAAGTTAAGTGAAGAATTTCGTTATCGAATGACATATCGATCGATATATCAATCGATATATCATTCGAGAATATCGATCAACATACATACATTATTACGTATTAACGTTATTGTTCAAGTTTACTATAAAATTGAAAAAAAATAATAGGTTATATTAATTAAAAATTATTATTAATTAATTGTAAATAAAAAAAGAGAAAGACGAGAGAAAAAGAAGGAAGGGGATTTGGTGGTCGCCTTCTTCTTTCCTCTTTATTTTCAGTATTTCCTATAAAAAAATGATAAAGTATTAATAAAGAATAAAGTAGTAATAATAAACTATCATATAATCTTTAAAATAATAAAAATTAGTTAAAAAATGAAAAATGGTCAAAGTAATAACGAACACGCGATATATCGCATATCGAGATATCGATCGATACAAGCATCACTAAATGATAAATTACATTAATTTAATGCAATTTCATGAAAAACACATTTTGTTATAAACGAACAAACCATTCATTAATAAATAATACAATTAATTAACTTAACTCTACAAAAATATTAACAACATAACATCAGATATCAATCGATATATCATTCGAGATATGTTCACTTGTAGGTGCATTCAATACTAAATATTAAAACTCAGTATTATAAATCAGTTAATTAATTAATATAACAACAAATAATTATCAAAACTGCAAAATAGAAGAAAGCAAATAATTAATTAACACAAAAGTTAAAAAATCTCAAAACAATAACAACCAAAAGCCCTTAGAAAACAAGAACTCAAAACCCCCTATACATTCAAATATAAAATATTAACTAAAAACCATTTTCACAGATGAATATCCCAATCTTAGGATCCATCTCTGAAGCAATGGACTACATCTCCGTAGCCTTTAAACTATTACTATTATTACTAGCAATAATAGTAATCAAAAATCTATATATATATATATGCTACAAAGTAATATCTATGCTAAGACGTCGATCAAACAACTCATCCCATGTCTAAATCAACCATTGAGGACAATGGAAAATTTAAGGAGGGAGGATTAGCCACAAAATCTGCAAAATTAACGAAAACATTATGTCAACACGTATAACCGTCAACGGACTCTAGTGTATATCCAATCTCAACACCACCCAGGAATCGACCGCAACTATCGATTCTCTAGCGCGCGAGATCATGCAACACGTCTATGCTCTGTCTCTCTCTCCGCCTTGCGTAACAACGATTATACTACTGCACGCGCACCAACCTTGTACACCGCTCACACGTCCATTGCACGCAGCGTAACGTTCGCAGCGCCGCGTTCAAAACACAGTAAAGCGTAAGGTATTGAAGGAACGCGGAATGGATTAAAATAATCTGCAACAGTTTAATTCTTCTAGAATTGAATTGACACCGGAAAGAATTGGAATAGTCTGTTTTGATGTTATTTTTAATTAGAAATGAAATTCTACTTTAAACAAAATACCAAAGTCAACGATCTGTAAAAATTCAACGAATTTAGCTTCTCCAGGAAGAGTAAACTTAAGAATAAATTCTAAAGAAATAAAAATTCTCTTAGGAATAATTCATCTACGAAAGAATAAACTTACGTTAGTTACTAGCTAACATATTTACATAGTTACTTAATCAAATTTAAAAAAAAAAATTTCATTACAAAAAAAATACAACTATACAAAAATTCAATTTTAGCATAAATAATTAAATTTTTGTAGAATTTTCTAATAAGAATTGATTTTCATTTCAGAAAAATGAATTTCAGTTAAAATATTAGATTATAATTCAATATTAAAAGAAATATTATACTCTAAAGTTTTTGTGAATAATTGAATTTTGAAATTAATATTTTGAAAAAGACTAATTGAATTTTTAAAATGTTAATTAAAGTGTTCAACTTCTAAATAAAGAATTTAGTAAAAAAATGAAATTTTGTGAAATTGATTAATTAATTATTATTAAAAATAATAATTATAAAGTAAAATTGTAGTTAGAAAAAATTTTTTTTTGAAAATACTAATTGAATTGAAATAATAAAAATAATTTTGAAGAAATATAATATTCTTTGGAAATAAAATAATGATCTTATTACTTGGTATAAAATACCACCAGGATTGATTGTTTTGAATTTTTGTGTTACTTTAATCTGCATCACTTTTTAATGCCAAACGATTTTCTGTGAAATCAATTTAAAAAAGAAAAAAATTTATAAAAAGTGAAAAAATTTTAGGAATGATCATTGACGTCTTTATTAAAAATACAAACTATCTTTTATTAAATTCATTGCTTGACATTAAAAATTAACAAAGACATAAAAATTTTACATTTCGTCAAAATCTCCCTCTTCATATGAAGGATCAAATTTTGGCTCAACACTTACATCGATTTTACTGTCATCAGAATCATCTGTAATTCCTGCCTGAGTCGAACCAATAGCTGAACAATGACAGGTAGATACAATTTCTACGACACGAGTAGAGGGTTCATTCGCACAATAACAAATATATGACCTTAGAAATCTACCACATGGACAGAAACCTTTGCCGGAATAAACTGCACTGAAACAACCAATAAACAGAAATAAATATAAAAATAAACAAAAATATGCATAAAACATTAAAACACAAAAGTTTAATATAATAAAATAAATAAATACCCTAAACAAATATCAGGATTATCCGATGCATGAGTGCACAGGCGTGCAGGTACAGAATAATTGTCTAGGAGTTCTCTTAATTTCTGGACATCTTTCATTAAATCTCGTTGACTGGAATCCCGCTCTATTAGACGAGCCTGCCTTATTTCTGTAAGTGAGATCACTTTACAGCCTCTTTTGGGACGGCCCCTGCTCCGAACCTCCCCTACATTGGGTTGTGATAATATATCATTCAAGGCCTCAGTGACTGCAGCATTATGTTCCATGCTTGTTACTATAGCGTTCAATTTATCCATAAGAGTCGGCAGATAATAAAAATTTTTCCTTCTCCGAATCTGCACTGTATCCACTAAAACAAAAATACGAAATACAGACTTTATTAGCAAAAAAAAAAAATTTCATAACTGAATTTATTCTCTCGCTACATAAAGACCGTCTCGTAAAAATACGGCACTGTTTTTTAAAATGTCTTCACGAAGTTTAAGGGACGAAACTTGTAAAAGGACACCCCTACGTCGACAGTCCAATTTCTGTACCACTTTAAAATCACTAATGCAAACACGGAGACCCAAATTGTTTATACAAAAAGCCGTCATACGTTCAACGGCAACATCAATATTTACTCTCCAAAAAGTCACGTAAAAAATGCCCAAAGTTTCCTCAATACGCGATAAGCGAAGAGATAAACCCTTCCACTTCGGCACAGAATCCTCACACAACCCGGACTCAGAAGTTGACTCAACAGAATTATCATCCCCAAAAACAGAAGTGTCAAATTTACGAATATGATAATTAATTTCTGAAGAATCATTAATCCCGGTTAATTCACGATTAAAAGAAGTTGATTCTAACGCACTTAAGGTATTGTCAAATTCAATGAACGCATCGGAATTGTTTGTCATTTTACCAAAGGCTTAAACAAGATAATCACTATAACACTGATCATAAAATACTAAATTGCAATAACTCCTGATCGAAACGATAAATCCAGAGGATCATCCCCTCCTGCCGGATTCTCCCAGAGAACTGTTGAACCTGACGAAGAATAAATTGATTCAGACATCCTTACCACTGAACTATCTTATAGAAACTAAACAGACATACAATGTCAAAATGCTTCTCGGGGATAAACATAGTGACTACGTGACCAAAAATTGATGACAGGAAAAGAAATCACCAACGATTACACTTGAAAGGAGATTTCAAAGTTCAAAAGGATCAAAAAGTACTTACCGCAGAAAAACGGATAAAAGTTACACATCACGTTTTAAACAAAACGCAGCTCAAGCACAATTACACTTATTCCATAAACATAAAAACATCACACCTTTCTAAATATTGCTTTTATAAAACTGAGAATTCATTGTTAAGATTAATATTTTATGCTCTTATTAAAATTAGATTTATTGGGACAATAAATAATCTAAGGAGAGAGGACTGTTACATCCCGAAATATAACTTTTTAAAAAATAAATTTAATATATGATAATATAAATTGGTAAAATTATAGACGAATAATTTTTAAATAGGATTATAAACGTATACAATACTTAATTAATAAAAAATAAAACATAATCGATGTATATGCATGTGTACGTATATACATATATATGTGTGTATATATATGATATGCGTAGAGAAACCCTCTATGATAAATTAGCGATTATACCAACAAGTTGTCATTTCGACAATTGTAAGTATAATCGACCGCGATCTAGACTTCTATAATGAGTGGGTGGCGATCGGTTCAATATCTACACGCATGATAATTAACCGATCGCAGCTCGCTTATCATAAACGCCGATAAGTAGTACAAGCTAAAGAAAGTTCGCAATTCAGACACTAGAGACTTAGATTTAAAATTATAAGAATGAATGCAAAAGAAATAACTGCTTGTATAAAAATTGTAGTAAACCACTATAAAAAGCGAGTGTCAAGTTACTTAAAATCGAACAATCTATGTATAAGAAAAATAATCCTAGTCGTACGTGCTTTTTGCATTTTAGCACAAGAACGTGTTTTTTTTGCATTTTAGCACAAGAACGTGTTTTTTGCATTTTAGCACGAGTGTATGTTTTTTGGCCGTCTCATCCCCCATCAACCAGACTTTAACTAATATATAAACCCCTGTTTTTTCTTATGTTTTTGTCAAATACTCCGGTGAGCTTCTGCCCGAACAGTGTCGTGAGTCGGCCCTTCGATTGTTTAATTCGAGTTGTTAACTTCGGTGTTTAAAAACGAGAAGATTTGTTTTCTTCATAAAAGAAGTAAATTGCACTAAATAGTAATAATCCTAATTAATACAATCGTCGTATTATTATAACAGTTTTTTTTCATTAGTTTCTTTTTAATTTTTAACAAAATTATTGCAAGTTATTTCGAAGCATAAAGAAAAGAAGTTTTCTTTTGTATTAAGGAATAGTGTTCGAAATAACACTAAGAATCAGTGAATAAACTGTTAAAATAGTCGTTTTAGTGCTTTTAAGTGCTAAAAAACGAACTGATAATCCAAAAGCATAAAATCACAGCAAAGCATAGCTGGTTGCAGCTCATCCATTGTATTATTCTTTCATGTACACTTCAAATTGTAAGTAAGAACTATATTGTTATTACAACATTGTTTAATGAATAAATGTTATAATTAAGGAATATACATATGTTTAATTAACGAGAATTCAGTAAGGATCTTCAGTTTTACGTGCAGACTACGGAAAAAATATAGCGAACACGATTGGTCTACATATTTGCGAAATAGAAAGGAAAGAAATTAAATTTTTTCAAAAAAATTTCAGAAAATGACACTGTCCCCCCTAAACTTCTACAAATCTCAACCTGGTGAGCTGAAATTCGGTAGGGATCTACAGTTTTAAGTGCAGATGACAGGAAAATTATAGCGAACACGATTGGTCTACATATTTGCGAAATAGAAGGGAAAGAAATTAAATTTTTTCGAAAAAATTGCAAAAAATGTCCCTGTCCCACCCCCTTAACTTCTACAAATCTCAACCGGGTTAGCTGAAATTCGGTAGTGATCTTCAGTTTTACGTGCAGATTACAGGAAAATTATAGCGAAGAAGATTGGCCTAAATATTTGCGAAATAGAAGGAAAAGAAATTAATTTTTTTCAAAAAAATTGCAAAAAATGACTCTGCCCCCCCTAACTTCTACAAATGTCAACCTGGTGGGCTAAAATTCGGTAGGGATCTTCAGTTTTACGTGCATATTATGGGAAAATTATAGCAAACACGATTGGTCTACATATTTGCGAAATAGAAGGGAATAAAATTAAATTTTTTCGAAAAAATTGCCAAAAATGACCATGTCCCCCCCTTTAACTTCTACAAATCTGAACCGGGTGGTCTGAAATTCGGTAGGGTTCTTCAGTTTTACGTACATATTACGGGAAAATTATAGCGAAGACGATTGGCCTACATATTTGCAAAATAGAAGGGAAAGGAATTAAATTTTGTCAAAAAAATTGCTAAAAAGGATCCTGCCCCCCCCTTAACTTCTACAAATCTGAACCTGGTGAACTGGGATTCGGTAGGGTTCTTCAGTTTTACGTACATATTACGGGAAAATTATAGCGAAGATGATTGGCCTACATAATTGCGAAATAGAAGGGAAAGAAATTAAATTTTTTCGAAAAAATTGCAAAAAAATGACTCTGTTCCCCCCCTAACATCTACAAATCTCGACCTGGTGGGTTGAAATTCGGTAGGGATCGTCAGTTTTACGTGCATATTACGGGAAAATTATAGCGAAGATGATTGGCCTACATATTTGCGAAATAGAACGGAAAGAAATTAAATTTTTTCGAAAAAATTGCCAAAAATGACACTGCCCGACCCTTTAACTTCTACAAATCTGAACCTGGTGAACTGAAATTTGGCAGGGATCTTTAGTTTTAAGTGCAGATTACAGAAAATATATAGCGAACACGATTGGCTTAATTATTTGCGAAAAAGAAGGGAAAGAAATTAAATTTTTTCGAAAAAATTGCCAAAAATGACACTGCCCGCCCCTTTAACTTCTACAAATCTGAACCTGGTGAACTGAAATTTGGCAGGGATCTTTAGTTTTAAGTGCAGATTACAGAAAAAATATAGCGAACACGATTGGCCTAAATATTTGCGAAATAGAAGGGAAAGAAATTAAATTTTTTCGAAAAAATTGCAAAAAATGACTCTGCCCCCCCTAACTTCTACAAATCAAACCTTCTACTACAGCAAACCTGGTGGGCTGAAATTCGGTAGGGATCTTCAGTTTTACGTGCATATTACGGGAAAATTATAGCGAAGATGATTGGCCTACATATTTGCGAAATAGAAGGGAAAGATATTGAATTTTTTCAAAAAAATTGCAAAAAATGACTCTGCCCCCCCCCTAACTTCTACAAATCAAACCTTCTACTACAGCAAACCTGGTGGGCTGAAATTCGGTAGGGATCTTCAGTTTTACGTGCATATTACAGGAAAATTATAGCGAAGATGATTGGCCTACATATTTGCGAAATAGATAGGAAAGAAATTAAATTTTTTCGAAAAAATTGCCAAAAATGACACTGCCCGCCCCTTGAACTTCTACAAATCTGAACCTGGTGAACTGAAATTTGGCAGGGATCTTTAGTTTTAAGTGCAGATTACAGAAAATATATAGCGAACACGATTGGCCTAAATATTTGCGAAATAGAAGGGAAAGAAATTAAATTTTTTCAAAAAAATTGCAAAAAATGACTCTATCCCCCCCCCTAACATATACAAATCTCGACCTGGTGGGCTTAAATTCGGTAGGGATCTTTAGTTTTAAGTGCAGATTACAGAAAATGTATAGCGAACACGATTGGCCTAAATATTTGCGAAATAGAAGGGAAAAAAATTAAATCTTTTCAAAAAAATTGCAAAAATGATTCTGCCCCCCCCCCCTAAACTTCTACAAATCTAAACCTGGTTATCGGAAATTCGGCAGGGATCTTTAGTTTTAAGTGCAGATTACAGAAAAAATATATCGAACACGATTGGCCTACATATTTGCGAAATAGAAGGGAAAGAAATTAAATTTTTTCAAAAAAATTGCAAAAAATGACTCTATCCCCCCCCCTAACATCTACAAATCTCGACCTGGTGGGCTTAAATTCGGTAGGGATCTTTAGTTTTAAGTGCAGATTACAGAAAATATATAGCGAACACGATTGGCCTAAATATTTGCGAAATAAAAGGGAAAAAAATTAAATCTTTTTAAAAAAATTGCAAAAATGATTCTGCCCCCCCCCTAAACTTCTACAAATCTAAACCTGGTGATCGGAAATTCGGCAGGGATCTTTAGTTTTAAGTGCAGATTACAGAAAAAATATATCGAACACGATTGGCCTACATATTTGCGAAATAGAAGGGAAAGAAATTTAATTTTTCCGATAAAATTGCAAAAAATGATCCAGCTCCCCCCCTTAACTTCTACAAATCTGAACCTGGTGAACTGAAATTTGGCAGGGATCTTTAGTTTTAAGTGCAGATTACAGAAAATATATAGCGAACACGATTGGCCTAAATATTTGCGAAATAGAAGGGAAAGAAATTAAATTTTTTCAAAAAAATTGCAAAAAATGACTCTATCCCCCCCCCCTAACATCTACAAATCTCGACCTGGTGGGTTGAAATTTGGCAGGGATCTTTAGTTTTAAGTGCAGATTACGGGAAAATTATAGCGAAGATGATTGGCCTACATATTTGCGAAATAGAAGGGAAAGAAATTTAATTTTTTCGATAAAATTTCAAAAAATGATCCGGCCCCCCCCTTAACTTCTACAAATCTGAACCTGGTTAACTGAAATTTGGCAGGGATCTTTAGTTTTAAGTGCAGATTACAGAAAAAATATAGCGAACACGATTGGCCTAAATATTTGCAAAATAGAAGGGAAAGAAATTAAATTTTTTCGAAAAAATTGCAAAAAATGACTCTGCCCCCCCCCTAACTTCTACTAATCAAACCTTCTACTACAGCAAACCTGGTGGGCTGAAATTCGGTAGGGATCTTCAGTTTTACGTGCATATTACGGGAAAATTATAGCGAAGATGATTGGCCTACATATTTGCGAAATAGAAGGGAAAGAAATTAAATTTTTTCGAAAAAATTGCCAAAAATGACACTGCCCGCCCCTTTGAACTTCTACAAATCTGAACCTGGTGAACTGAAATTTAGCAGGGATCTTTAGTTTTAAGTGCAGATTACAGAAAATATATAGCGAACACGATTGGCCTAAATATTTGCGAAATAGAAGGGAAAGAAATTAATTTTTTTCGTAAAAATTGCAAAAAATGACTCTGTCCCCCCCCCTAACTTCTACAAATCTCAACCTGGTGGGCTAAAATTCGGTAGGGATCTTTAGTTTTACGTGCATATTACGGGAAAATTATAGCGAACACGAATGGTCTACATATTTGCGAAATAGAAGGGAAAGAAATTAAATTTTTTCGAAAAAATTGCAAAAAATGACACTGTCCCCCCCTAACATCTACAAATCTCGACCTGGTGGGTTGAAATTCGGTAGGGATCGTCAGTTTTACGTGCATATTGCGGGAAAATTATAGCGAAGACGATTGGCCTACATATTTGCGAAATAGAAGGGAAAGAAATTGAATTTTTTCAAAAAAATTGCAAAAAATGACTCTGTCCCCCCCCTAACATCTACAAATCTCGACCTGGTGGGTTGAAATTCGGTAGGGATCGTCAGTTTTACGTGCATATTGCGGGAAAATTATAGCGAAGATGATTGGCCTCCATATTTGCGAAATAGAAGGGAAAGAAATTAAATTTTTTCGATAAAATTGCAAAAAATGATCCGGCCCCCCCCTTAACTTCTACAAATCTGAACATGGTTAACTGAAATTTGGCAGGGATCTTTAGTTCTAAGTGCAGATTACAGAAAATATATAGCGAACACGATTGGCCTAAATATTTGCGAAATAGAAGGGAAAGAAATTAATTTTTTTTGTAAAAATTGCAAAAAATGACTCTGTCCCCCCCCCCTAACTTCTACAAATCTCAACCTGGTGGGCTAAAATTCGGTAGGGATCTTCAGTTTTATGTGCATATTACGGGAAAATTATAGCGAACACGAATGGTCTACATATTTGCGAAATAGAAGGGAAAGAAATTAAATTTTTTCGAAAAAATTGCAAAAAATGACTCTGTCCCCCCCCTAACATCTACAAATCTCGACCTGGTGGGTTGAAATTCGGTAGGGATCGTCAGTTTTACGTGCATATTGCGGGAAAATTATAGCGAAGATGATTGGCCTCCATATTTGCGAAATAGAAGGGAAAGAAATTAAATTTTTTCGATAAAATTGCAAAAAATGATCCGGCCCCCCCCCTTAACTTCTACAAATCTGAACCTGGTTAACTGAAATTTGGCAGGGATCTTTAGTTTTAAGTGCAGATTACAGAAAAAATATAGCGAACACGATTGGCCTAAATATTTGCGAAATAGAAGGGAAAGAAATTAAATTTTTTCGAAAAAATTGCAAAAAATGACTCTGCCCCCCCCCCTAACTTCTACTAATCAAACCTTCTACTACAGCAAACCTGGTGGGCTGAAATTCGGTAGGGATCTTCAGTTTTACGTGCATATTACGGGAAAATTATAGCGAAGATGATTGGCCTACATATTTGCGAAATAGAGGGGAAAGAAATTAAATTTTTTCGAAAAAATTGCCAAAAATGACACTGCCCGCCCCTTGAACTTCTACAAATCTCAACCTGGTGATCAGAAATTCGGCAGGGATCTTTAGTTTTAAGTGCAGATTACGGGAAAATTATAGCGAAGATGATTGGCCTACATATTTGCGAAATAGAAGGGAAAGAAATTTAATTTTTTCGATAAAATTGCAAAAAATGATCCGGCCCCCCCCTTAACTTCTACAAATCTGAACGTGGTTAACTGAAATTTGGCAGGGATCTTTAGTTTTAAGTGCAGATTACAGAAAAAATATAGGAACACGATTGGCCTAAATATTTGCGAAATAGAAGGGAAAGAAATTAAATTTTTTCGAAAAAATTGCAAAAAATGACTCTGCCCCCCCCCTAACTTCTACAAATCAAACCTTCTACTACAGCAAACCTGGTGGGCTGAAATTCGGTAGGGATCTTCAGTTTTACGTGCATATTACGGGAAAATTATAGCGAAGATGATTGGCCTACATATTTGCGAAATAGAAGAAAAAGAAATTAAATTTTTTCGAAAAAATTGCCAAAAATGACACTGCCCGCCCCTTGAACTTCTACAAATCTGAACCTGGTGAACTGAAATTTGGCAGGGATCTTTAGTTTTAAGTGCAGATTACAGAAAATATATAGCGAACACGATTGGCCTAAATATTTGAGAAATAGAAGGGAAAGAAATTAAATTTTTTCGAAAAATTGCAAAAAATGACTCTGGCCCCCCCCCCCTAACTTCTACAAATCTCAACCTGGTGGGCTAAAATTCGGTAGGGATCTTCAGTTTTACGTGCATATTACGGGAAAATTATAGCGAACACGAATGGTCTACATATTTGCGAAATAGAAGGGAAAGAAATTAAATTTTTTCAAAAAAATTGCAAAAATGATTCTGCCCCCCCCTAAACTTCTACAAATCTCAACCTGGTGATCAGAAATTCGGCAGGGATCTTTAGTTTTAAGTGCAGATTACAGAAAATATATAGCGAACACGATTGGCCTAAATATTTGCGAAATAGAAGGGAAAGAAATTAAATTTTTTCGTAAAAATTGCAAAAAATGACTCTGTCCCCCCCCCTAACTTCTACAAATCAAACCTTCTGCTACAGCAAACCTGGTGGGCTGAAATTCGGTAGGGATCTTCAGTTTTACGTGCATATTACGGGAAAATTATAGCGAAGATGATTGGCCTACATATTTGCGAAATAGGAGGGAAAGATATTGAATTTTTTCAAAAAAATTGCAAAAAATGACTCTGTCCCCCCCCCTAACATCTACAAATCTCGACCTGGTGAGTTGAAATTCGGTAGGGATCGTCAGTTTTACGTGCATATTGCGGGAAAATTATAGCGAAGACGATTGGCCTACATATTTGCGAAATAGAAGGGAAAGATATTGAATTTTTTCAAAAAAATTGCAAAAAATGACTCTGTCCCCCCCCTAACATCTACAAATCTCGACCTGGTGGGTTGAAATTCGGTAGGGATCGTCAGTTTTACATGCTTATTGCGGGAAAATTATAGCGAAGATGATTGGCCTCCATATTTGCCAAATAGAAGGGAAAGAAATTAAATTTTTTCCAAAAAATTGCCAAAAATGACACTGCCCGCCCCTTGAACACAAATCTCAACCTGGTGATCAGAAATTCGGCAGGGATCTTTAGTTTTAAGTGCAGATTACGGGAAAATTATAGCGAAGATGATTGGCCTACATATTTGCGAAATAGAAGGGAAAGCAATTTAATTTTTTCGATAAAATTTCAAAAAATGATCCGGCCCCCCCCTTAACTTCTACAAATCTGAACCTGGTTAACTGAAATTTGGCAGGGATCTTTAGTTTTAAGTGCAGATTACAGAAAAAATATAGCGAACACGATTGGCCTAAATATTTGCGAAATAGAAGGGAAAGAAATTAAATTTTTTCGAAAAAATTGCAAAAAATGACTTTGCCCCCCCCCTAACTTCTACTAATCAAACCTTCTACTACAGCAAACCTGGTGGGCTGAAATTCGGTAGGGATCTTCAGTTTTACGTGCATATTACGGGAAAATTATAGCGAAGATGATTGGCCTACATATTTGCGAAATAGAGGGGAAAGAAATTAAATTTTTTCGAAAAAATTGCCAAAAATGACACTGCCCGCCCCTTGAACTTCTACAAATCTAAACCTGGTGAACTGAAATTTGGCAGGGATCTTTAGTTTTAAGTGCAGATTACAGAAAATATATAGCGAACACGATTGGCCTAAATATTTGCGAAATAGAAGGGAAAGAAATTAAATTTTTTCGTAAAAATTGCAAAAAATGACTCTGTCCCCCCCCCTAACTTCTACAAATCTCAACCTGGTGGGCTAAAATTCGGTAGGGATCTTCAGTTTTACGTGCATATTACGGGAAAATTATAGCGAACACGAATGGTCTACATATTTGCGAAATAGAAGGGAAAGAAATTAAATTTTTTCGAAAAAATTGCAAAAAATGATTCTGTCCCCCCCCTAACATCTACAAATCTCGACCTGGTGGGTTGAAATTCGGTAGGGATCGTCAGTTTTACGTGCATATTGCGGGAAAATTATAGCGAAGACGATTGTCCTACATATTTGCGAAATAGAAGGGAAAGAAATTAAATTTTTTCAAAAAAATTGCAAAAATGATTCAGCCCCCCCCTAAACTTCTACAAATCTGAACCTGGTGAACTGAAATTTGGCAGGGATCTTTAGTTTTAAGTGCAGATTACAGAAAATATATAGCGAACACGATTGGCCTAAATATTTGCAAAATAGAAGGGAAAGATATTGAATTTTTTCAAAAAAATTGCAAAAAATGACTCTGTCCCCCCCCTAACATCTACAAATCTCGACCTGGTGGGTTGAAATTCGGTAGGGATCGTCAGTTTTACGTGCATATTGCGGGAAAATTATAGCGAAGACGATTGGCCTACATATTTGCGTAATAGAAGGGAAAAAAATTAAATTTTTTCAAAAAAATTGCAAAAATGATTCTGCCCCCCCCCCTAAACTTCTACAAATCTCAACCTGGTGATCAGAAATTCGGCAGGGATCTTTAGTTTTAAGTGCAGATTACAGAAAAAATATAGGAACACGATTGGCCTAAATATTTGCGAAATAGAAGGGAAAGAAATTAAATTTTTTCGAAAAAATTGCAAAAAATGACCCTGTCCCCCCCTTAACTTCTACAAATCTCAACCTGGTGGGCTGAAATTCAGTAGGGATCTTCAGTTTTATGTGCATATTACAGGAAAATTATAAATTCAATTATTTTCAAAAATTAACAATATTTATCATAAGAATCAAATTATTATTTATGAAAGTTATAAATTTCTTCTTGAAAATTGGATTATTTAAAAAAATTCTAATTATTTGTTCTTAAGAATTTAATTATATATGAAAAGTGGGACAAGAATGTTTAAACATCTAAAAAATGAATTTTCTCGTAAAAACCGGGTTTAGAGTGCTCCGGTGAGTAGAAACCTGTTTTTCAATGTTTAAACATTTTTTTTTAAATGCTTATTTTCAATTGAAAGAGCATGAAAAAACCTTTTCAGACTTTAACTTGACTAATTTTCATGATTAATAGCTTAAGAGTAAAAAATTATTGAAATAAGCATTACACCGTAAGACACCTGGGTCACTTGACATGGAATGCCTCATTTATGGATTTTGATGTGAACACGAATCCGATGTCCAGCTGTCAAAAAAGCTGTCAATCTTTTTGAAACGACAGTTTTTGTGGCAATTTAGACAAACAGAAATATGTAATATTAACTCCTTGACTGTGGATGACGTGTATGCACGTCATGAAAAAACTGCCCCAAACTGTGGATGACGTGTAAACACGTCATAGCCAAAACAAGGAAACATCTTAACATATATTTGCAAAAATTGTTACTTGAGAGTTTTTAGGGTCGCTGATCACGATTATGAAGTCATATTTTCTAAATACCTCATTTTTGATCCAATATGGCCGCCAAAAATTTGGAAAAGTTTCAAATACTTAAGTTTTGAACCTACATGGCCGCAAAAAATTTTTCTTAAAATTTAATACGTAATTATTTCAATATTTTTTAATAATTGTCTGCCACATTGGATTCTCCATTTTTAAATTTTAAAAACAAATAGTTGATTCGTAATCAGCGACCATGAGAAACCCTGTATAACGATTTTTAAGCGAAGCCAATGGATTTCTCAAAAACGTGTCCGCCATATCAGATTCAACGTTTTGAATTTTTAAAAACTAACATCGGATTCGTAATCGGCGACCTCAAAAACCCCTTAGTACCAAGTATCATGGAAATTTATTCACAAGAAGGTCTTACACATTTTGGGACCATTTTTTATATTTTAGCTACACATTGAAGAGGTTAACAGCTGTCAATGAAACTGTCAAACTTTTAAAAACAAGTTTTTAACAGTTTTTACATTAAATTACTCAGATAAAGATGTTTTCAGGGTATTGAGATAAACGTGAATAGAATTATTTAGATTTGACAGTTGACAAACGTCAATTAAGATGCCAAACTTTTGAAAAGGAGACTTTTTTCGTTAAATTACTTGTATACAAGTGTATTTAAGCACACTGAAATTAATCATATTAGCGACATGTATTTTTCACAATTGGCAGCTGTCTAAAAATTAATAAGAGAATTTCACTTTTTAACTATAAAAATTTAATTTTTAAATAAATGCCTTTTTCCATAAATTTATTAATTTACATTAGTTTTTGAAGTAGAGTTTCAAAAATGTGACATCTTAATCGACAGTTGTTAACTGTCAATGTTACATAATTCTATTAAGGTTTACCAAATGTAATAAAGTGCACTAATCCTATGTTACATTAAACTTTAACCCTTCGGTGGCACGATACGAGTCTTACTCACACCCAAAGATATTATTCGCGACCCACTCATTCACTTTTGAAAATTTCGTGTCTGGGTTGTCACTTTTTTGGCGCCAAACGTGTCTTAGTTATTAGAACTAAACTGTGCATACGCCACATTTTTGGCACCTAACGTATTTTAACCTTTAGTGTGAAAATCAAATTCTGTTTTCTCTTCTGGCGTTTTTTCTCATCTGAAAAATCCTGCCGTCGTTTCATAAGACGATTCCTGCCCCAGCAGGAATAGCCCAGGTGGGCGACTCTTTGGCTTGTATCGGTGAATCCAGCACAGAAAAAAATTGGACTCATTTTTTGTTACAACTCATAATGAGTCTGTGTTAAACGACATAGAACGTGGCGTCATCTACAAGGTTCATTTTTGTTGCAGCTCATAATGAGTCACTTTTCTGACTCATTTTGAGTTCAGTTTTTTTCTGTGAGCCACAGCCCACGTATAGAAAACCTAGCTGGGGCCCAGGTGGGCAACCATGTTAATGCCCATAGATTTAGTTTTCATTAAAATTAATGAATAAATTATTTATTAATAACGTATGAGTCAAATTATTAATAAATAATATTATTATTTAATGATTTTCACTATTTTTAATTAAATTGTGACCAAAAGCAAATTCATAAATAATGTTAGCATATATATGGGAATCAATATATATCTTTTTATTTATAAATTGAAAATTTATAAAAAAAATTAGACATTTGTTAATTAAATTATTTAACGGCATATATAATAATCATTAAATTTGCAGAAATGCAGAAAAATCAGAATAGTCACAAACCTACGAAAACAAATAAAATCTAACGCATGCGGGAATCGAACCTACAGACTCCCAAGACTAACACCCTAACAACTATGCTACGGAACCGAATTGAACATTAACGTTTTATTGGCAGTGACTTTTTGATTTGCTTTAATGATTCAATAAAGCACTTATTGACACCACTACACCGTAACAAATAAATAAATAGTTTAATAATAATAACAATATTAGTAATGTAATAATAAACGATAAATATTCATAAATTAATATTTATATTCTAATTTAAAAAATGGTAATATGAGTTTTTTTTTAAAATGCAGTTTTTATTGTTTACAATTAAAAAACAGAATAAAATAATTTAAAAATATTTTTGTAAAAACAGAAATTGAAGGTTATGCAAAAGTAAACAAATTCAAAGCAGACGTAACAAACTAACTAGCATTTTACTTTCAGTGGTTGGCAATTGCGTGCACAGTTGCATGCAACTTGCGCGTTGTTTACTAAAACTTCTATTGTGGACATAGCCTAATACTTATAATTAAAATATTATTGTATGAAAACTCTTTTTAATTAATATTTTGCCTTGACGACATTCATATTTGAGGCATTCCATGTCAAGTGATCCAGGTGGAGAAAAATTTTTCTCCAATCGTAGCAAAACTTGGGGCTTTTGTAGTACTAACAGATAATAATTTTTAGTGAAAATATTTTTTTACCTAGTCCAATATTTTCCGAGGGGGAAGGGGTTAAATTTTTGGGATTTTCAGTACAATGCTTATTTTAATAATATTTTACTCTTATTAAACATGAACTCTTAAACAATTTTAATTAGCTTATTAAACATGAACTCTTTTACTCTTATTAAACACTATTAAACATGAAAATTTGGCAAGGTACATTTTGGAAAGGTTTTTTCATGCTCTTTCGATTGAAAATAGGCATTTAAAAAAAATTTTTTTTGTCCCAAAAAATAAAAATTAACGGAACCGGAACCGAACTGAACATTAACGTTTTATTGGCAGTGACTTGTTGATTTGCTTTAATGATTCAATAAAGCACTTTTTGACACCACTACACCGTAACAAATAAATAAATAGTTTAATAATAATAACAATATTAGTAATGTAATAATAAACGATAAATATTCATAAATTAATATTTATATTCTTATTTAAAAAATGGCAATATAATTTTTTTTTAAATGCAGTTTTTATTGTTTACATTCATTATAAACATTAATTTGTTGGTCTAAAAAAATTTTCTTAGTTGTTTGGACTTAGAATTTTTTGCTCATATACTTTTTGATGTGGGTCCCCAAAAACTGGGAAGTCCAGGTAGAGCCCAGCTCACGCCCACTTCAAATATTATTTCGCTTGATCGGATCCAACCGTAGGTGAGTCTATAGACAACATCAAAAATGCTTCCGAAAAATGTTAATAATTATATATTTTTTTATTGTTTATTGTTTATTTATAACGACTGTCAAGTCATGTACGAAGATGATTAACTTGCAGTTTTTTTCTAATTTTGCAATTAACTAATACGAACCACATGAAAAAAAATAGTTAATGGTTTTAACAATTCAAAAATTGTTTAATCAAATTATTGTTGTTATTCACACTGAAAAAACTGTATGGTTGGGACAACCATATATTTGGAAAAATACGGGATATCCATAGTTAAAGTTATCACATCCATTTCTATGGATGTGTCAACTAAATAAATGGATGTAGTGTCCATCAAAATGGCTGTGGTATCCATAGAAGTGGATGTTATAACCTTAACTATAGATATCCCGTATTTTTCCATATATATGGTTGTCCCAACCATGCAGTTTTTTCCGTGCACTAATTTCTGACACAAAGCACCTAAAAACATGAAGTTTCTTTTTAATTTTGCATTTAACTAATTTAAAAACTATGAAATATAAATATATTATGATTTAAACAATTCAGAAATTGTTTAAACAAATAATTTATTTATTAACTTTTGATACAAACAACCTAAGAACTTGC
The DNA here is from genome assembly GCA_032873175.1 of Leptopilina drosophilae. Taxonomy (NCBI): domain Eukaryota; kingdom Metazoa; phylum Arthropoda; class Insecta; order Hymenoptera; family Figitidae; genus Leptopilina; species Leptopilina drosophilae. Next base: position 26,921,666 of record CM065482.1, on the reverse strand, counting down.
AGCTTTTTTCTTATTTTACAATTACTGTCACACGGAAAGAAATGGTATGGTTGGGACATCAATATTGTTATAATTATTGTTTATATGGTTGGCACATCCATATATACGGTTGGTACGACTATCTATATAGTTGTCATATCCATACATATGGCTGTGACAACCGTATAATATGAATATCCCATAATCGCGACTTTCATATTATATGGTTGACACAGCCATATGTATGGATATTACAACTATATAGATAGTTGCACCAACCGTATATATGGATGTGCCAACCATATTTTCGCTAACAATATCACTATTGATGTCCCAACCATACCATTTCTTTCCGTGCACTACTCTGATTAGCTAATTGCAAAATATGAAAAAACTGTATCTTTTTGGATGTGTCAATAATTAGTAAATAACAACAATTATTTTTTTAAACATTTGATGAATTGTTGAAATCATAAAGCATCTGAATGATTTACTACTTAGATTAGTTAATTGGAAAATTAGGAAAAAAACTGCAAGTTTCTAAGTTATGTGTAACAAAAGTTAAAAAATAACAACAATTATTTGTTGAAACAATTTCTGAATTATTAAAACCATAAATTATCTTTATTTCATAAACTATCAAAAATGGGAGTTAAATTTTAACTCCCCAGGGGATTCTATAAAAGTCGCACCCATTGGGGAGTTGCCCAGGCAGAAAAGTCGGTGGTGTGCCGATGCCTACGACCGGTTCGACACCGGCCCGGTGGTAAAGTCGGACAATAACCGGTGCCGGCACTGTGGTACCGGGCCGGTTTCTAAAAGACAACCGGCCCGGTAGTAACGTCGAACAATAACCGGTGCCAGCACTGTGGTACCGGGCCGGTTTCTAAAAGACAACCGGCCCGGCAGCGGCCCGGTAGTAACGTCGAACAATAACCGGTACCGGCACTATGGTACCAGGCCGGTTAATAAAAGACAGCCGGCCCGGTACCACTACTTGATACCGTTTTTACACCAGCGATGAACTTTTGCCGGCATCAAAATTAGTACCGGCCCGGTACCACTACTTGATACCGTTTTTTCACCGGAGACGGAGTTTTGCCGGCATAATATTTTTGTGTCTTAAAAAGTCTAAATTTTTAATTTTTTGAAATTTTTTTACACTATTCGGAAGAATAGGAAAATCAAATCTCTCGAAATCAAATGTTTTTTAAAATCTTTTTTTATAGGGGAGAATGGGGAGTTATGAAGCATGGGGAGTTGTGAAGCACGGCCATAGATCTCGCATAGTAATTGTTTTGATAGATGTCACTTACTCTGAATATTTTTTCACCTAATATCTTCGTTTTGTAATTGGATTCATTCCAATAGAAGATATTTTGCATATCTTTCAAGACAATGTGTTCAATTTTTCGTTTATAAAGTTTTTTTGTGTGCTCCATTTTACAGAATTCTTACAAAATTCGCGAACAAATCAAAAAGATAAGTTCACCCATATAATACCCAGCAATGATTAGGTTCTCGAAATTTAAAACGATTTATGCAAAATCGCAATAAAGAATATTTACCAAAAAATATAATTTTTAGCGATTTTTAGTAGTGCTTCACAACTCCCCATGATTTTTAAAAACTTGAAAAAGCAGCTTTTTAGTCCAACTGAAAAAAATTGTCGATTTTATTTTATTTCATGCAAATTCTTCAACCAGTAAGCATATTTGAAGACCGTCTAGAGATTCAAGTGAAGAAAATTTGAAATAAAAATTTCTTTTTGAAGTTACAACTCATAAACAAAGCGTGCTTCATAACTCCCCATTCTCCCCTATAGTTGGAAAAATTACATTTCATTAAACTCTATTAATTCAGCTTTAAATTGTCTGGGAAAATCACTCAAAAATCCGGGAATTTGTTACTGCTGAATTACTAGACACCCTATAATAACTTTGTTCGTTTAAAATAATTTTGGTCAGGTTTTATTTGATTTATTGTTATAAAATTTTGATAATCTAACAAGGTATTATATTAATTTCATTATACTAAGTTTCTGTAAGTTGTTTCTATAAAGCCGGTACCGGACCGGTACCATGCCAGCGTTTTTTCTTTAGCCTTAGTCCCAACGTATAATGACATTAACAAATGTTATTATAATTATTAACTTTGACATTACATTATTCAAACTGTCTTTTAGAAAAGGTTTTTTCTATTAATTTAGAACATTTTGTAATTAGTCCTGGTGTCACACTTCATATATAAACTTTCCATTCACTTTTCATAAGCAGGTTTAGGTTAGCGGATGCGGCGTCGACTTTGCAGCCTGAGGGTCCGGAGTTCAATTCCTCATGTCTTCAGATTTTTCGTTAACAATTAATAATAATTCATATGTTTCAGCATTCTATTTAGTGTTTACAATTAAATTAATTAATAAATAATATTGTTTAACGTTTAATATATATAAAAATTTGTTGTTAATAAAATATACTAATCTGACACTGTGCCAGCATAAAGCCGGCAGAAAAGTAACAAAATAATTTTTGTTTACTAACGTCCCGGTATCGAGCCGGTGGTTTACTGGCGGATATTTCCCGGGTTATCATTATTGACTGAACCGGCTCCGGGCCGGCAGAATTGCCGGTACCGGGCCGGTGTCTAAATTTCACTGGCACGGTACGTCGCCGGTGGTGCGCCGGCAATAAACCGGCACGAAAACAATGTACACAAGAACCGGCCCGGTATCAAGCCGGTGGTTTACCGGCACCGGGGCGGATATTTCCCGGGTTATCATTGTTGAGCGGGCCGGCTCCAAGCCGGCAGAAAAATCGGCACCGGGCCAGTGTCTAATTTTCACTGGCACGGTACGTCGCCGGTGGTGTGCCGGCAATAAACCGGTACGAAAACACTGAAAACAAGAACCGGCCCGGTACCGGGCCGATGGTTTACCGGCACCGGGGCGGATATTTCCCGGGTTATCATTGTTGACTGGACCGGCTCCGGGCCGGCGGTAATGCCGGTCTCACGCCGGCATCGGCAAGTCCGCCCTTGGTACCGGCCCGGTACCAAGCCGGTCGTTGATTTCTGCCTGGGTATTGCCAGGGGAGTATAAAGAGAGTTAAAATTTGACACCCAAATGCTAACTTCCCATGGAAAAAATAACTCACCCGGGTGTTAATGAAGGGGTGTTTTAAACTAACTCTCTTTTGGAGTTAATATTTAACTCGAAAAATTTAACTCCCGTGTCCGTTAACTCCCTAATTTTTTTATAGTGTATCATTCATATTAGTTAATTGCAAAATAAAAAAAACTTCAAGTTTCTAGTTTGTTTGTGTCAAGAGTTATTAATTAACAACAATTATTTGTTTAAATAATTATCAAAATGCATTAAAAACCATTATACTTTAATGAGTTAATTATTAAATAAATAAATTCATCTGAATAAACTTTAAAATTTCAGTAAAACTAATTGTTTGTTAGTGTACTACAATAAAAGTTTATAATTGTTAACAACAATAAATTGTTGAAACAAATAGTGATTATTATTGTTATGAATTAATTGTAGAATGATTTATTATCAATAATTATATTTAATTTTAAGACTTTTTATTATAATATTAATATTTTTTAAAAGTGGGAAACCCAGGTGGGGCTTAGCTGGCCCCCACTTTTTAACTGGGCTAACTTGAGCAGATGTCCACACGGGAGATTGATTTTTGGATGATTTGATGTATCCTTATTAAATTCATTATCTTATTTCCATTTCTTTATCATCATTATCCTTCATTTACCTACTTTCCTTCTCCTGCACTGAAAAAAAGTATTGAACCAAGAAAATTTTTCTTGGTTGAAGCAAACCGTGGGATTGAATACGGCCAAGACTATTATAGTATTGATTCAAGAAAACGATTTTCTTGACATAGTAGATTTGGCAGGAGAGTATATGTTCTTTAACCAAGAAAATATGTAATTTGACTAAGAAGCTAATCGTCTTGTACGAAATATAAAATGTATTAATTGAACAAAATGTTTTTTTGTTCTAAGAATATATATATAGTCAATTGAATTATTTTATTTATTTAATTCAATTTTTTGTAACATTCGTTCAAGCAATTCAAGATTTAGATGAAGAAAAAATTTTTTTGTGAGAAGAACAGATATTCTTGATCCAAGAAAATATGGAACTCGACCAAGATGTTAATAGACTTGTATGAAATATAAAATATATTAAATGAATCATACATTTTCTTATTCTAAGAATGTATGTATAATCATATCAATAATTGCATTTGATTTATTCAATTTTTTGTGAAATTCGACTAAGAAGTTAATTAACTTGTAAGAAATTTAAAATATTTTAAGCAGAGCAAATATTTTTTTGTTTCGAGTATATACATATACTTAATTTGATTATCGTATTTGATTCATTCATGTCCTGTCGACATTGGTTGAACTGAATTGAAGATTTAAATGTATTGAAAATGACTGCAAATCAAATTTTACATTTTGAGATAACCAGAAGTCACTTATTGAATAAAAATCAGTGAAAATTTAATTGATTCACATGAAAAGCACAGATTTTAATTTAAATCTTTAATTCAGTTGAACCAATGTTGATTGGACTTAAATGTATCAAATACGTTAATTATTTGAGTTAATGTATATTGTATATTCAGAACAAAAAAATATTCGCTCTACTGAAAATATTTCACATTTCCCACAAATCGTTTAACTTTTTGGTCAAATTTTAAATTTTGACGTGGCTTAAAAGTGAAGGAAACAAAATCATTCTCACGGTTAAAAACCTAAAATATTATCCACTTTTGCCATCATTTCTTCAGAAATCTCAATTTCCAAATCCTGCCTATTTATTTAATAATAAATAATAATTACTGAATGAAAATCAGTAAAAATTCTACTAATTAAAATTCAGAGAAAGAGTATATAATCTGAGAAAATATAAAATAAAATTAATTTTATGCTGGCCTTGAATCATTAATAATTAAGTATTATTTTGCATGAATTACTATTTAAATTTAAGTTAAGAAGTTGTTGATTTGAGATGAAATAATAATTTGTAAATAATATGTAATTAATATTATAATTCTAGTAAATATATAATAATATATTATTGTTTTAACTAGAATTACGAATTTTACTTACAACGATAATATATCGGGTAATCATTTACAGCTGTATCAATACAAATTATGTTTCATATAGACATTAATATAAAATATAATGTGAGGAAAAAGTAGCAAAAATAAAATTTTATATTAAGATTAGTTTTAAATTCAATAAATCATCAAAGTTAAGGTACTTTTCTTTTTATTGTACAAAATTGTGTCTATAATTTAGCATGGAGCTGATAGTTTCAATAAAAAAATTCTTTAAATTCAGCACATTAAAAACGCTAAAAATTGTCGCATCTAATTTATTAAAAAGTTCGCATTATTTTTTATTAAAAAGTTTAACATTTTAAAATGTTGCATCTTAAAATAATATTCTCTTTTTACTGTGAATTTTTACATGAATAAAATAATAATGTTACAGACATGAATAAATTTATTATTGAAATAAAATTTAAAATTTTTTACAAAGAATTAAACACTTATTTTAATAAATGTAAGGTACGTGTGAGTATCATACTGTAGATTAAAATCTATATGATCTAATAAGCAAAAAAAATTTATAATTTAAAAAATAGCATGAAACTTTTTGTGTAAGTTCTAAGCACACATATATACAAAATAACGAATTTTCTACTAAATAAAGTAGATAAATTTCATTTTACAGTAGGGTGAACTTTGAATACTTAATCTAAATTTGGAAATAATGAAGTCTTAATAAATTGAAATGAGAATAGCTGAATTTTTCATGTATTAAAATCTGATTTAATACTGAAGTCTTCATTAAAATTTGGAATAATTGAATTCTTAATTGGTCAACATTTTCAAGAATTAAATTTTTTAATTTCTTTAAATCTGACGTAATTGAATTTTTCATTCACAAAAATTTGAAAAAAAATTTAGCGAAATTCAATAAACAAATGTTAAATTAAAAAAGAGCTGAAAATGGATAAACGGGTGACAATTTATGGTCCCTGTTTAAACTGCAAAAAGAAAAATGTTTATCGTGAAAAAGACAATTTTAGAAATGTACTTGACCCATAGTAATACTCACATTTACCCTATTTTTTTACATTTTTATTCAATATAAGAAACGAAGCGTTTCCCACTTGATGTGAGACATATGTGAGAAGTTTCATAAGAAATTAATTCCTTTTGGAGAACATAGCCCCAGTCATTTGTTTAGACAATTTCAAATGAATGAAAATGGTCGCTGAACCCAAGTACTGAGATTTTTGTCAACACTAAGTAAAGTTTTTCGCCTTTAAGTAAAACATATTCAAGTTTGCCGAATTTAGGAAATAATTCATCGTTATCATATTTTACGACCATTTCGGGTTTGTAAACAGTGCCATTGATTTTAATCCAGGAAAATGCGATGTAATCTGTGTCATTTGCGAAAGGTGAAAATGATCTCTCTAAATCTGAATTAGTAATATTCTACTAATTCTTAGTAGAATATTACTAATTGAAATAGTGAAAAGTCGTCCACCTACAATTAGTAGAAAACTACTAATTCAAATAGTCATTATGCCCTTACTAATTGAATTAGTAAAAGGATGAAAGCAAAAGATATACGTTTGCGCATGTGCATATTGGCGCTATACTAGCTGTTATTACTAATTGAATTAGTAGAATTATTATTATTAGAAATCTCGAATAATATTTTGTATTATTTATTTTTTAAAGACACATTAATCTACAAGAACAAAATAAAGAATAAATTGATTAGATTAAATTTTAAACAAAAATTTTGTTCAATTTAGAACATATAGAACATATATTATAATACATAATATTATATTGTCAAACGGACATAACCAAAAAATTGCACAAAATTGTATTATTAGTACTTGCAAAGTTCTGGAATGAGTGAAAATTTCTCTAGATTATCACTGCAAGAACAAAACAATTTTAACAAATTTAGCACAAAAATCTTTTTCTACCACTTAACACTTTCAAAAAGTTTTCAACAATATTTGAGTCACTTGATTATACACCACTTTAGTATTTATCTAAAGCGAACACAAGGAACGGTACACCTTCTGCGTCACATGGCTATTTTACTAATTGAATTAGTAAAAACTACTTATTGAAATAGTAAAAATTCTTACTAATTTGAATTAGTTATAGGCATTACATAGGAATTCTACTAATTCATTAGTAAAAGTTGATAATTCTACTAATTTATTAGTTATTAGTAAAATATTAAACTACTAATTGAAAAAGTAAAATTTCTACTAATTCAGATTTAGAGAGATTTAATCTGAGGATAATGACGCAACTCTTTTAAATCATTGTTCAGTTGAACTCCCAACTCGAGGCGAGGTTCAAAACCTTTACTGTGGAAAAATTTGTCGTTTAAAATTAGTTGCTCATTAATCGCTAAAGACACAGCTGGATTTTTTCGGCTAGTGCAAGTTTTAGAGTAAGTTTTTGATTCACGATGTTTTCCTTCCATTCGCATTCCCGATAATAGTCTCGCAGGTCCCAGTTGTAAAATAAATCTTACATAATACAATAAAAAGTGGTGTTTCGGTTTAAGTGTCCCGTACAGCTTTATGTACCAACTGTGATGCTCGAAAATTAAATTTTGAAGAAATGACGCATTATTTTTGTTGAAGGTTGCAGCCCTTAATAAGCATACAATTTGTCTCAAAATTACTTACAATTTCCAGGGTTCATTATTTTCGTCAACTAAATCGCCAATTATCAAACCAAAATAATTAAAAAATAAAATCATTTCAGATGCTGAATAGATAATGTATTCTTTTTCAATACCGTTAGGATTTAATGGAGGATGTTTATTTTCCGAATTTTGAAATCCGAAATTGAAGTAACGCATTCTTTCGCGTAATATTTCGAGAGTAAAACAATTCATTTTAATTAAGGATTTAATTATTTTGGCCATTTCGTATCGCATAATACCCTCGGAAATATCGTGCATGAAATCAAAATAGGGACTCAAAGTTACGTTATAACTCGGAATTGCATTGAAGACACATTCTTCTTGGATACCGTACAAATTGTTTTTCAAATGCTGTTTGTAATTGTCAGGAATTCGTAAGAGTGTTTCGTCTTCTTTACATTGTGTTTGCATTGCGATTTTGTCCGCAAAACAAACTCTACAACAGTAGTTACTGTTAAAAAATTTTAGAAATCCAAGGATTTTATTAAGTCCTTCATTATCTCCACTGACAGCTATTAACACAAAGTAAATTTGACCTTTGTACTTTTTTGTATTTACAGGTATTACTTCAATTTCCAGTTCTATTAATTGCTCAATAACTTTATTAAATGTAGTTTGGTTTCTCATTTCTGTATGATCACTAGATCGATGAAATTGAAAGAGAAAAATATTTTCTAACTGACTTGCATATTCAGGTGAGATGCAAGAAATATTGCAATACGTTGCACCAATTTTGTTGACAATTTTGTGGGTTCCTATGACATTATTTATTTCCAAGTCGTCAAAAAAAGTGTCAATGGGGACACTAATTTCGAATCAAATTTTTCGGAAAGTTTTATGAATAATTCACCTTGGATAGTAGACTCCATCAACTTACTGTCCTTAACTATTTCCATGTAAAACAAAATTGAATCTAAGACATTAGCCAATTCTAAAAATTTTTTAAGACTACTTTCAAGGGAATAACTGCAATTTTTTATCAACTTCGTTAATAATTTGAGAACTGTTAGTCTTATGCAATTCTAGAGTTGTAACGGATGTGTAAATTTTAGGAGGAATGTAAGTTCCTAATTTTTGAAAATAATCTAACGATTTATGCTCTGTCTTATGATCAATAAAAGCGTTTTGGAAAATGTCAAACATATTGTTTACTTTTGAATTCGTTGCTAAATTATCAGTTTTAATACATTCATTTCTAATTGGTTCGCTTAAAGTCAATTTATTCTTAACATCATTAATTATATCAGAAACTAAACTTCGCGGAGTTATCGGATTTGCATGTAATATTGAAATTAAAGATGCCGATGCAAAAGAAACACCATTTTCATATATGGTTAAACTACCCTGTAAAAAAAGTTGTATAGGGAGAATCGAGAAAACGTATTGAAGCTCGATAGGTTGAATACGTTATTTGAATTTTAACGTATTGGAGTGTTTGGTCGAATCCGTTGTCCATAGAAAGTCCAATACGTTCAATAGAAAATATTATTTAAATTAATGAAAAAACGTTTTAATTGTAATAAAAATTGTAGTTTATGATAATAAAGGTTAATGAAATTGTAGACAACCGAAAATTAAGAGAAAAATGTAACTTTTTTAAAATAAGGTTATTTAGTAATTGCAACAAGATATTCATCAGGTATGTTTGCTATCATTTTTATCGACAACTGATGAAAGTTATTTAAATTTAAATTATTTGTCACTTTATAAATCACTTTATTAATCAGTGTTCATATTAAATGCTTTTTATTAATTTATAACAATATTACATACTTACACAATATTATTAGTTCTATACCGACTATAGAAATTCAAATTCAAATAACTTTCATCAGTTGTCGATAAAAATGATAGCAAACATACCTGATGAATATCTTGTTACAATTACTAAATAACCTTATTTTAAAAAAGTTACATTTTTCTCTTAATTTTCGGTTGTCTACAATTTCATTAACCTTTATAATTATCATAAACTACAATTTTTATTACAATTAAAACGTTTTTTCATTAATTTAAATAATATTTTCTATTGAACGTATTGGACTTTCTATGGACAACGGATTCGACCAAACACTCCAATACGTTAAAATTCAAATAACGTATTCAACCTATCGAGCTTCAATACGTTTTCTCGATTCTCCCTATACAACTTTTTTTACAGGGTAATATCTTCAGTTTGTACGCGCTGTTCATTTTCGGTAAATTTAAAAGTAATCGATGCTTGACTGGAATCTGTTTGTAAACTATTTTTGTACTGAATTTCATCATTTAATTGTCGAAACAAAGACTGGGTTGGCAACACGCAATTTTTATCACCAACAGTAACAATACCTTTTTTATGCTCACTTTTTATATGCTTTAAGAAAATATAAAAATTAGTGCAAACCCGGTCATAATTTAATTGTTGACACTTTAGTGGTTCCAGTTTTTGCACAGAATGTTAAAACTTAAAGTGAGCCAATAGAGTTCTATCAGTTACGCAGCGTTCGCGGCAAACTGGACATAAATACATTTTGTTATTTAATGGAATAGTTTAAAAAAGTGTTATATATAAATAGATTTAACGAAAATTGTTTTATGCGAAATATCCATGTGAACTAATAGAATTCTATCATTGACAGATAGTGTGAAAAAACTCGATATTTTTTTGAATTTAATAATTAAAACGTTAATTATTTGACGAAATTTCTTCAGAAACAAAATATTCCTTACTCGTTATTTTCCGTGCTTGTTTCAACTCTTTGATGTGCAAGTTTCGATTCGCAATGTTTTAAAGCCTGAATCACTTCTAAAGCATATGATCTCTTCTTATCAAATGGAGTTTCAAATTTATAAAGTGATCGTTGTATTATATGGGCATATCTCTAGAACCTTTAACTTTTGAATAGGAAAAAAATTTTTTTTTCTTTTGAGCACAGAATTGAAACTCTGTCTACATGAACATTATGAACCAAGCTTTCAAATTATGCAAGTGGACAGATGAAACAAATTGTCTTCAAAAAGTTATTAATTATTTAAAATTGCGAATTTTTTTTAACCTGTAACAAAAAAAATTTAACAGACGTTTGTTTTTTAGGATTAAAAAGTTGAAAGTAATTATTTGGGAGTAATAATTTTAAAAAATAATCAACATTTTATCTAATTTTTTTTAATATTTGTTTAATATTTATAATAGAAAATTAGGTATGAAAACATACGCCAAAAATTAAGTAGTAAATAAATTCTTTATTTAAATTTATTAACATTATTATTTCAAAAATCAAAATTAAATTAAAACTGAAAAAACAAACTTGTTACATTATTTCTTTTTAAACAATTTGGCAATAAATTTGTATTGATTCTCGCTAAAAAAATATGACTTTGAGTCAGATGTTGGGGGTTCTTCGATTTTGCACAAAATAGTTTCTTCTGTAACTTCTAACGTATTTTTTTTCTTTGGCCAAAATAACTTCTTTCCTACTCGACGCATTGGTGAAACAATAAAATGGTTTTTTTCAGCAGTTTAAACTATTCTTTAACTTCTCAGACTTGTGACAAACTAGTTTTACTAAAATATAGTTAGCTACAAATTTATTTGTATTAGTTTTTAAAAAATTATGAAAATTATAAATAACTTCGCATGAAGAACCAAACTTTCTACTGCCTCCGGTGTTAACGGTTTCCAGTGTTTGACTTTGTCACCATCTTTAATTTTTGTCCTACTCTTTGGTGCGTTTTAATATGGCAATGCTTTGAGCTGCAAAATTGCTTTGTAATCTAGACTCATAAAATTATAAATTATAGAAATAAATAAAAGTTTTATTATTAATTATTAACAATAATAATTAATATTGGTGTCTAGCGAATTATTATTTTTTTAAAATTCCCGGCTTTTTCGAATCTTCAATCAAAATTTTCTTTAAAAATCAATTATGATAACAATAAAATATTAATATATTAAAAGTAAATTTGAAAAAAGGTTTATAAATACAATGTTAGACCTCTGTATTTAAAAAATATTAAAATTTACTTTTAGACGACAAATCGACTTTAAGGCCCAGAAAAATTAAATTTCTTGATTTACATATTCTACATTGGGCTTCAATTAATTTTTAAGAAAAACATAAGAAGAAACTTACTTTCGCTGGAGTCACTTGTTCGTAAATGATCCAACTCTTCGGGCAATGTCTTCGTTACAACTGCAGTCAGCGAGTTGAAAAAATCAAACCATTTTTTTATTGAATCCCTGCTTTCAGTAAATTTTTGAAATTCGAAATAAATTAATTCATATCCTCTGGGACTTTGAAGAACTCTCCACTCCTTATACACATCGCCAACGCTCTCACAAGATTTAAGTTTTTGTTCTTGATATTTCGCTGTCACTTTCCAGTGACTCAGAACCATTTCCCATGGATCGAAATTTGTTTGCAACCATTGCAGACTTCCAGACACCTCTTCCGAAATTTCTATCAAATAAATAGAAAATGTAAACGTATAAATAATTCAAATTCGGTTGAAATTATAATAGATTTAAATAATCCTAATAAAGCAGTTGATCAATAAAAAGTAAGAGTCAATAAAATTTAGATTAGATGAAATCCTACTTATATGTATTTAGCAATTTTTTGTAATTATTTTAAAAACTCAATAACTTCATAATTCCAAAATATATAATAAATCTTTTTACCTGTCAGACATTTTAGATTTTAATTGATTAAATTACACCTGATGTAAATTATAAGTAGTTATCAGTTTAAAATAGGCTAATAAACAAATATTTCAAATCAAAATTTTAATCTTATTAAAGATGGAAAGTTTAAAGTGTTTAAAGTCCGACGCCAAAAATTTAAAATCATGCCTGTTTAATGACCTGTAAATAATTAAAATTTGCATTATACGTACATAATAGCAATATATATATATATATTATATATATATATATATATATATATATATATATATATATATATATATTGTAACGATATTTACTTTTACTTACGGGTTTTACTCGTTAATCGTTACAAAAATGGCAACTATCGGTTTCCCGATTACCGAATTATAAACTTCACAATTCGAATTTATAATACACCACCGATGACCCGTTTTAAGGAACTTCCCCGGCGCCAGGTCGGTGAACTACCCGGATCACGATAGCAGAAACAAAACAGGAACTTTTCCGGACTAGCTCAAAACCGAGCTCACTATTTTATCCAAATCGAAGTTAACTTTAAGTGACGATAATCTATCAGGCGTGAGTACCGCACACAGGAGAGAGAGAGGCAGACACAATGAAGTTACACTCCATTAACACATTTGACTAGAGAGAATTTAATTAATTAATCGAATTGAAGTAACTTTATTTTTCAACACTATAATTCCATTTATCGAAGAATGAGAACTTCCACACGCCGGTGATACTCGTTGGTCGACCGAAAATGGCGGCGTTCTATCGGCTTGCTATGCGGTCGCTCGTCTCAATGTTATTCCTCGGCTACACTGTACACCGATGTTATCTCCAGGACAACGAGGAAGATGGAAACTGGACACTAACCTTTAATTCTGGCCAACAAAGCCTGGTAATTCTCTTGTAATAAACCATATATTTTTGTACAACTCAATATTTCTGTGTTATATCGATTCTATATAACTAGTCTCTAAAACAGCGCGCTACGCGCGCCCTATTTTCTCTTCCTTTTTCTATGGCAACTTTGTGAAAATAATCAATTTAAAACGTCATATTTATATTTTTAGGATATAAAAAATTCTACAAAACACAACATACCTACAATTACAAAACTTTACAGTAACCTGATATATAGACATTTAAAAATAGTTATACTGAAAATCAGCAATGTAACGTAACATAATTAAAACTACATAAAAATGCCATCTATTTTGATAAATATTTATGAAAACTGAACAGTATAATAATACTGAATTTTTTTTTTCACTGTAGAATTTTTTTGCAATTTACTATTCCAAAATGTCCAAATCATACCTGATAATATTTCATTGTTTCTAAATTTTATTTTAAATAAAAGTTAACAATATTAGTTAAGTACTTTCCTATAAAAATATAAAATACACATATTCTAAATCAGAATAAATTAATATAACATCATCTCCAAATAAATAATATAATGATGAAATATTTAATCTAAATCTAATTATAAAATTGAAAAATAAACATTTAATATAAATATATATTAAATTGTTTATTTATCAACTGAACAAATTATTTCATATTTAACTTTTCTAAGGTTTTTTAATAAACTTTAATTAAAAAGTAACTATAAAAAAACCTTTTTTAAAAGAGAAACCAAAAACCATTATTTTGGTAACTGTTATTGTAGTATATAACAATTTAAATTTTGTTTTATTAATCGGAGATATATCCATTAAGTAAAACTAAAGTACAATATAAATAAGAAAGATCAAAATCTTTTAAAAAAGATGAACCAAAGTTAACTATTTGTGTAATAATATCGTTCACAACAGTTTAGATTAATTATTTTATTTATTTCAAGGCCATGTTATATTAATTTAATCTAATTTAGAACATGAGTAGTATCGATCACGAAACCATTTTTTCTCTCACCTATCCATAATGTACTTTATATTTTCTTCAGTAATTAAGCTTAATGCATCAAAATTAAAATAAAATAATTTTAATAATAATTAGATTAGAAAAAAATACAGCCTATTTAAAGTAGTGACGCACGGACGCTTTTACGTGAAAAAGCAGAGTATAAGAATTATTTATATTATTTTTTTTCTTTAATCCCCCATAACACCAGTGAATTTAGGATATCCCAGGAAATAAAAATAAAAATTTTAAAATAAAAATTTTAAAATGATCACAATAGTAGAATAAAAATAAACACTTTTTAATTCCTATTTTTTTAGAGTAAAAAATTTATCTGAAATGAAGAAAAGAATTAATTTTTCTATACTTAACAGTTACTTCAAATAATAGAAAATTGAAATTATAGAAATCCCCTAACTTTTCTCTGACTTTCCTGAGTGTTAGACATGCTATAGTTACAAAATATAAGTTTTCTAAAGATAGTGACTATATATGAAAACAGAATATTATTAATAGTTTAACACAAATTATTCTAAAATTTCCATTTCCCACTTTCAACAAAAAATTTATAAACTCAAATTCTTCAGGTAATGCTCTCATATTTTAAGACAATGAAAATTTATGAAAACAACTGCATAATAAACTATTTTTTATAGATAAACTACTAATTTCGCTTCTAGTACTTCGCTCTTTTATTGGCAAAACTTGTCTAAAATCGACAAAAATCTTTTGCTGAACATTTAATTTTTCATATCTTTCTTTACCCATAACACTTTCTTCTTGACAATTAATAACATGATTGACATGAAATAATTTTTCATTATCTTCTATATCCATTAATCCCTTAAAATCAGTTAACTTGTGTCTATCTTTGGAAGCAAAAATTTTATATTTATATAAGCTTTACGCAAAGCCTCATTTTCTTCACATGTTCTTTTATAATCTTCAGACACTTGTTGCTTGAATTCATCCCCAATTTGATTAGAGTACACTGGACGACAATCAATTAAAATTATAACAAATAATTGACAATGCATCTGTGGCATCATCCAGACAACAGCTTCGCTCAAACAATTTTTCCACTCATTATCATCATCAATAAACCATAAAGCTAAACAAGCAGATGTGAATGTCATATGTACTGTTCCATCAACTGTTCTCAAAGTGTCAAAAGACACTACACTACATTCTCTAACTTCCCATTGTAGAGATTTCTGAACCCATGTGTAGTGTTCTGGTATTGGTGAATAATAATACTGATGTGCATTTCTATCAAGCTTGTTTAACTCAAAGTAATCTATTAACTTTGTTTTCTTATTTAAATCAAAAGAAACAATGACACTTTTTTCTTCACGAAATAATATTTTGTTCATTTGGTAAATGTATAGGTAAACGGTTAATACTATGACTTTTTTCCCAAAGATTTACTTAATATTCTCCATACTGCTTCAACAGCTCCAACATATCTATTTCCTTCATAGTGATTTATTTCATCATGATTAATTACAAATTCGCTGTTATTATTAATTATAAGGATCGAAGCAGCATCATGGCCTTTATAAATGTTTTTGTATAAGTATTTAACAGACTTTATACTGGAAATAACTTTCACATTAATATGACAATTGAATAATTTAGAAAGACTTGGACTATAGGGAACAACATAGCGATTATCAACAATGTAGTCATTTGGTCTTTCGTAAGTTTTTCCAGTGAATCCTCTACGATATTTGACATAACAATCATCTTCAAATATAGTTTATTCTTTAAAAGATCTAGGAAAGTTTTTAGAAGATTTTCCATCAACTAAACACTAGTCGCCACAAGGACGTTGGATATTATGTTGCATTATAATTTTGTGCAACTGATTTTCAATATTTTCATGTAGAATCTCGCCTGAAATATAACGATCAACAGTTTCTGATGTTAATAATTTCGAACTGTCTTTCCATATAACCAGTAAATAAATGTGAGGCAAACCACATTTTTAAAATTCAATAACATAAACATATGATTTAACTTCTCCAAATAATTTATCGTTAGCAATAGTATTTATAAGGCGTTTAACTTTCAAGTAAAAAACCCTAACTACTAAATCAGGTCGATCAGAAGCCGATTGATGAGGTAATAAATTTTCTACAATTTCTTTCCATTTTGGATTGCATGTCATTGTTATGAATAAATCTGGCTTTTTAATCCCTTGAACAATCACTTACACAAGTAAGTGATCAACTAATCCTTTATACGTTTTCCTTCTTAGTTTTATTTGATTATTTTGACAAAAAAATAGTATATCTTTTTCAATTTTAACGTAGTTATCAACAACTCATTGTTGAAACAATCTTCCGCCATGTAAGAATTGATTATACTCATGATCTCTTATTGCCATTTTATATTTTATGTAAGCAGATATTGATATAGTATGATTTCTAGATCGCTTTTTACTGTCATTACGAATCATATCAATACCGTAACCCTTACTTCCTTGTGGATAAAATATTGGATAAATCCAAGGTTCAACATTTGGATCCAAATTACTAACCAATTTTAATTCTTTACTTGATTTGTTATAAATTGTAACATAAGACTCTGGTATTAAACCTTCTGAATTTGTATTGAAAATTGCGGCAACCTCATTACTTTTTTGAAAATTGTACCTTTCTTTATCAAATCCTTTCTTTAAAGTAAATAATAAATATAGTTTCAGAATTTCGGTATTATTTAGTTTTGCTAAAGCAGTCTTAATTACTTCAGACATCATCAACAAAGACTTTGTTTTTTTTGTTTTTTTTAATTTTTCAATAATTAAAAATAACTCTTCATCTCAATTGTCATGTTTCTTTAATCTGTATCTAACAGCATCGTCTAGATCATAAATGAATAATTGACCAAAAGAAGGATCATCATCTTTTTTAGGATATAAGGCATTATTCATTTGATAATAAATTTGACCTTGAATTTTGTAACAAAACGGCCCTCGACTATTACCTGTAAAATTGACTACATTAGCATTTAATGAAGAAAAAGTAAATGAATTATTATACATTCTAACATTAGCTCTAAAATGATCAGACTTTTTGTGCGATCCATCAAACAAACTTTTTAATTTACAAGGATATTCTACTAAAGGCAATGAAACACCAGCATGCCTACAACAATCATTAAAAGTATTCTTGTTGTTAACTTTCTCTTTTGCAAAATGTTTAGCCTGACAATGTATGCAATTAACAGACATTTCACTAAGATAGTTTTCTTCTTTATTTAAAGCACTATCAACTAATGCTGTTTTTAATTTAATTCTTTGACAATATGCTTTTTGGTAAGCTGCAAAACATTTTTTAAATTTCTGGTTCGAAGTGTTATCATTTCTTGCAGTTGAAGGTAATATCATAGTATCATCATCTTTTTCCACTTCATTTAAAGATTTTAACTTTATTTCTCTTACTTTATTCTCACCATTAATTACTTGTGTTTTATAGTCAGTTTGAGATATTTTTAGGTTATAATCTACTCCACTTAGTTCAGTTATAGACTATCAGTTATTGACTATCATCAGTCATTGTTCTTAATTGTCATTGTCTTTGACGATATGCTTTTTGATAATCTTCAGAACTTTTTTTAATTTTTTCTTTCGAAGACTTAGATTTTTCTTCATTTCTTATTAACGTTTGTAATAATTGAGAATTCAAATGTTTGTAATAATTGACTTCTGTAAAAGATTTTAACTCAATTTTTTTTGTTTACTCTCATACTGACTTAATTGCATTTCATTACATACAATTTTCTGGGATATTATTAATGTAGAACCAAGCACATGAGAAACAACAATATTTCTTTGCTTTGCAGCAAATATCTTTTGTTCTGATCTATTGCTTTGATGATATGCTTTTTGGTCATTTCCATCACAGCTTACACTATTTGTTACAATTTTTTTAACACAACTATTAACAACTTCTTACATGTTTAATTCCTTTCGTTTTTTTCATATCTTTATTTATAATATTTTGGAAATTTAAAGTCTTTTTTATTTCCTTAATACCCATCGCATACACACCTTTACTTGTTACTTCCACTTTCTGGACTTTATCAATATTGTTATCATAAATTGGGAAATGTAGCAAATAATCATTTGTAAACATTAAATATTAATGATTTCTCATTGCTGCATGGTTATATACATTTTCAGGTTTAATGTTACAATAAATTGAAGTAGCAAATACAATCGCGTATGTACCGCAATAAACAAAATTAGTCTGTTGTTGAACTACTGTAAAAACTAGTAGGTTTAAATGGATATAATTAATTTAAAAATTGAATTTGATTATTGTTTAGGCATTTTTTGTTAAGACTATCATAAATGTATAATTCATTTCCATTATAATATGTACAAATCCAATGTCCATTATCGGAAGGGACACTAAACAGAATTTGAATGTGGGACTGATATTTGTTAATTGGTTTTATTTTATTTAACATATATAAATAAGCTGTGTTTTGCATCTGCAGGTACCACCAGATTTGACATTTAATAATTCTTGAAGCTTATACATGTGGCAATCATTTAACATTTCTCCTTCTGTTAAAATAATATTTAAATCATTTTCACTTAAATTAAAGAATCTATTTTTTTATTTTGGGTTTTCCTTTATATTCAAAGAATTGTTCAACTTCTCTTCTTTTTTATTACCTGCACGTGCATAGTTATTTTCTTCTCTGACACTATCACCGAAATTTTAGCATTTTCTGTTAAGACTATCATAAATGTATAATTCATTTCCATCATAATATGTACAAATCCAATGTCCATTGTCGAAAGGGCCACTAAACAGAATTTGAATATGGGACTGATTTTTTTATATATAAATATGTTGTGTTTTGCTTTTGTAATATACCACCTGATTCAATTTCTAACAATTTTTGAAACTTATACATGTGACTTTCATTTAACATTTCTTCTTCCTTCCGAATTATACTTACATCACTGTCACTTAATTTTAAAAAACTATGCTTTGAATAACGATTCATTTTTATGAACAATTTTTAAATTTAAATATAAATAAAAAAGTCAAATATTATAATAAAATTGTATTTCTATTTCTTTCTCTGTATATGTATCTATATTTAATAATCTTTTAATCTCTTTATCTATGTATGTATTTATCTCTTAAGCGTTTAATCTATTTATCTTTTTATCTATTTATTTCTTTATCTGTTTTATCTATTTATCTCTTTTATACATTATAATCTCTTAGACTCTTAAACTGTTTATCTCTTTATCTATATATGTATTTATCTCTTTTTCTCTTAATCTATTTATCTATTTATTTCTTTATCTGTTTTACCTATTTATCTCTTCATATCATTACCTCTTAATCTGTTAATGTATTTATCTCTTTCTTTTCTTATTATATGTTTATTAAAAATTGCAACTTCAACGTTTTTATCTTAACACATTTTTTTCTTATTTCAATATATTTCTCATTATAATAATACGTTTGATCACTTTTTAACAACATAAATAATCCTTTATGATTCACATTAAATTATAGCCAAATTTATTTTATATTTTTAATTACTTTAGTAACCTTAAACACTTTATTCACTTAATTTTTACATAATTTAAGAATTTTAACAGTTTCTATAACTAAGAACTACTTTATTTACTTTAAATTATTAATTTTATAGTTTTAATCTTTTAATCTTTAGTCCTCATAGGACTATCTTGGACACTGACCTAAAAGGGTAGCCCTCACAGCGGGGTTGCTCGGGACTCAGTTTCGAGTAAGTGTGCCGAATGGGGGGAAGGCTACTTCCCCTCGCGGGACTATCTTAGACGTCAAAACGTGGATCGTATCGATTAAATAAACGACTGTTTTTCGTATATATTAAAAGTGTTTGATTGACTTAAACCTATCCCAAACAAAGCGCATGCCAACAGTAATCAATATTCCTTTTTATTTCTATAAATTTGACAATTAAAGGACGGTTTGTTTTTTATAAATTTATTTTTTCTGTATGAATATTTTCTAGAATAATTTTTAATGTAGTTAACATATATTTTTTTAATTATTTAAAAAAATTTAGAGCATTAAATGATACTTGTTGTTGCAGTAATTATCTAAAAAAATATATTAGTTGCTTAAGTAATTAATGAGGCACTAAATTACATATTTTTGCGGCATTTAAATTTTCTTGTAAAAGTATAGAAATTTCGTTTTTTTGAATTTTTCTCTTCGTACCGCAAAATTCACTTTTTGAGTGAATCACTTAGAATTTTTTTTGTAATTAAAATAATTGTTTTAATAAAATTAAATTTCTGAAATTAAATTGTTTAATTTTCTGTTTTACAATCGGATTTTCAATAAAATTGTAATATTTTTTCTTTTCATACAGAAATTATTATTCCGTAGCAGTCAAAAGTGTGGTTATGTCACTCTTTTTAGAAAAATAATTAATTTACTATTTAAAAGAAGAATTTTTTGTGTTATTGATTATGAAAATTAGAAATGTAAACAATATTCTTTTTATTTCAGTAAATTTTATAATTAAAAAAAGTATTGTTTTTTATAAATTTATTTTTTCTCTGTGAATATATTCAAGAATAATTTTTAAAGTTGTTGACATATTTTGTTTAATTATTTAAAAATTTTAGAGCACTAAATGGTACTTGTTGTTGCAATATTTATCTTAATAAATAAATTAAGTAATAATAAGGCATTAAATTACATATTTTTGTGGCATTTAATGTTTCTTGTAAAAATATAAAAATTTCGCTTTTTTGAACTTTTCTCTTCGTACCGCAAAATTCACTGTATGAGTGAATCACTTAGAATTTTTTTGTAATTAAAATAATTGTTTAAAAAAATTTTTTTTTTATTTACTCTCTCCCTGCACAAGCCGCAAGGTTCGAGGCAAAAACCATACAAAAGAAACTTACATCTAACTTATATCTCTAACATATTATTCTTAACCTACTACAATATAATCTATATATCCGCCAAGTGCCCGGGTTTCCGTTTCCCGTTTCATCTTGCCCAATCTGGCTTCGTCCATATTAAATATTATTTTGAAATACTATTCGACCTAATAGTCTAGTTTTACCCCGCAAAAACAAACTCCAAAAATCTTCTTTTAATTTCCCACCCTCGCTCTTTTATTTTCTAACTCTTTCATCCATCCTTCACCCTCACTATTTCCATTCAACACGCTACACACCCTCTCGCCCACACTTCTTTCCTCATTCCCTTCCTCTCTTCCACATCTATCCAACACAAGCCCCCAATCCTCTTTCTCATACCTGCATATCCTACATAATCGTTCATCCTCTTCCATCCAGTACTTGCACTCGTTCATTCCCTCACCCACTCTATAAATCTCAACACGCTATTTCTTTTACTCTCATCCCTCATTTTTATTAAATAATTCGGCATTCCTTCCTCCTTGACTACCTTATACCATTTGTTGTCATTCGATTCCACTATCTTCCTCCATTTATTCTCCCTATCTTTTTTACCCCATTTCTCCACTATTTTCTCCAGACTTTGCTTTCCTTCCCCTACTTCACTTATTACATTCCATCTTTCCCTTTCCTAACTTGACATACTTTTCACCCGTTTTCCTTCCTTTATTTTTATTAATTCCCAACATTTTCTCGCTAGCCCGCTTCCTCTTCCATCCTCAAACTTTCTCTCTAATCCAATCACTCTCTTTCTCTGTTTCACCCACAATTTGTCTCTCCCAATTTCCTCTCTCAACATATATCCCGGACAGCTTTTACTCACACCCATCGTCCATCTTAGAAACCTTTCATGCATACTTTCCATACTACTCACTTCCTTCCAACCCCATATTTCCACTCCATAACTTAATACTGACCACACTAACATATCAAACATCCACACTCTTCTTCTCCAGTCATTCTTAAATCTCCTTATTCCTATACACCACACCTTCCCCATCATTTTTCCAGCCTTTTCTATTATTCTTTCCACATTCAGATTCTGCTTTCCGTTAAACTGCAACCAGTACCCTAGATAACAGAATTCATCCACTTCTTCAACTTCACTTCCATTCAACTTCCACTCTTCCTTCTTTATCTTTCTTCTCTTTCTAAACCTCATCACTTTCGTTTTTCCCACATTTATACACAAATCTTTTTCACTCACATATTTTTCAAATTCATTCAACATTAATCTCATCCCTCTTTCATCATCTGCCATCAATATCATATCATCCGCGTAGGCTAGCGAGAACACTCTACTTGGCCCCAAAATTACTCCCCCTTTTTCCCTCTTCTTCAACGTCTCCTCTATATCTGCTATTAATAGGTTGAACAGAATTGGACTTAAAGGACAACCCTGTCTAAGCCCTCTGCCTAACCAGAACTCCTCTCCCAATTCCTCCCCAATTTTTACTTTTTCCCTTGTGTCCATATACATTTCTTTAATCCTTTCCACCAAATCCTCTTTAATTCCCACCTTCCTTAACACCCTCCATAAAATGCCCCTGTTCACGGATGGGAATGCTGCCTTAAAGTCTATAAAAACCGATACCATTTTCCCTTTATCCCTACTTAAATTCCTATTTATCAAATAGTTCAACGTATATATATTATCTATTGTTCCCATTCCCTTTCTAAATCCTGTTTGGTTATCCGGTATGCAACCTAACTCGTTTACCCTCTCTTCTAATCTCTTTTTTAAAATCTCCGCATACACCTTGTAGCCCACTGGCATTAATGTAACCCCTCTGTAGTCTTATACGCTTTTTCCTTCTCCCTTTTTCTTAATTGGCACTATCAAGCCAGTCCTCCACTCTTCTGGACATCCTTTTCCTTCCCATATGTCCTTTACAACCTGCCACATTTCCCTTCTGGCCCAATCTCCTCCATATTTTAAACATTCCCCTTCCATTCCATCCCCCCTGCCGCTTTTCCTCTCTTTAACCTTTTTATTGCCTCCTCCATCTCATCCATACTTATTCCTACCATATCTTTACTTTTCTGTCCTTTTCTACCTTCCCCTCTAACTCGCTTTTCCACCCCCCCCCCAACTTAAGCTTTTGAAATATTCCGTCCACTCTTCTAATCTTATTTCCTTATTTATTCCCTCTCTCTTTTTCCTCTCTCTATTTTTGATATTCCACACCTTGCCTGCAGCCACCGCTTTCTCTATTTCTTCCATAAATTTTAACCTCTCTGCTTCTTTCTTCTCTCTCAACAACTTCTCGTGCTTTTTGTGCCTCTTGTTATAGAGCTTTTTCTCAATCCAACCCTTTCTCAATGCTCTTATGTGCTCATTAGATCCGTTTTACTTCTCTCGCATTCTTCGTCCCACCAACCCTTTCTTCCTCTTACCACCACACTTCACATCTCTATATTCCTTTTCACTTTTTCCGTTATTTCTCTCAATCTGCTTAATCTCCTATTCACTGACATATCCTTCTCTTCTACTGCGTCACTTTCCACCTGCATCCTCCTTTCAAATTTTTTTAATTTTTCTTCCCCCCACTCTCCCATTCTTAACTTTTTAATATTCTTTCCTTCCTTCCTCTTTATGTCCCGTCCCGCTATTCCCTCAATCTCTACAATTATTGGAAAGTGCTCCGATCCCACCTCTATTCCTACCTCCATACTCTTAATTGCGTCTCTCATTTTTTCATCCACCAGCACGTAGTCAATAATCGTCTGTCCTCTTCCAACATACGTAAACTCGCCTTCCTCATCCCCCTTCACGTCTCCATTCAAAATTGTCCAACCTCTTTCCGCCAAAATCCTCAAGCAGCCTTTTTCCTTCCTTATCTACTTCATTATGCTTCGAACTTCTGGTATACATTTCCTCTTCTTCATCCCATTTACTGCCTCCTCTTTTACCGGTCCATGCGTTTAAATCCCCCCCAATTAATACTTTCTCATCCCTTCGTATTTCCATCCAGTCTTCTATTACCCCCCATCCTTCCTCTTCACCCCTTCTTCTATAAATCCCCACAATCCAAACCCAATCCTCTCCTCTTTTAACCCTTCTTGCCACACAGTCATCTACTTCTTTCCCTCCGACAGCACAACTTTCCTCCTCTATGCCTATTCTAACCCCTGATATTATTCCCCCAGCACTTCTACCCTTTTTATGATCCCTCTTTGCCCCTTGTATCCTCCATACAAAATTCTTCGGTAACCTTTTTTTTATCTTTTGCCATTCCTTCTCCTCCATCCACGTTTCACTTAAAAAAATTATATCCCACCCACCCAAGGTCTTAAAAAACCCATCATCTTTATTTCCTATTCCCGATATGTTCCAAAACACAACTTTTATTTTGTCTTTTATTCCCCTTTTTCCGCCTCCCTGCTCATTTCTCCTTCCGTTCATTCTCCAAACCCCGCTCTTCTTTCCGCTTGAACCACCTCTCCCTCCTCCTCGTTCACTACCCATTTCACCCCATTTATCCATAAACATTCCCTTCCCCATTTCACCCATTTCCCATTCTCCCTTTCCTCCCAAGCTTTCCTCCCTAACAACCAAAGAATCCTCCTTTCTCTAAATGTTCTGTCCTCATCTATTTTTATTTTTTCTAATATATTTAACCTTTCTAATTTTTCCTCTATTTTGCTTAATTCTTCCATCCCTTCCTTTTCCTTCTGTTTAAAACCGTATTCTAGATCCTCCAGTTTTCCCCATACCTTTTCTTTCTCCTTACTCCATTCTTCTTCATATATGCCCCACATTTCTCTCATTTTACCCATTTCCCCCCATACCTTTTCCATTTTTTAACTAATTTTATTGCTTCTAACCTCCTCCTTCTTTCTTTCATCTTTCATTTCTTTTCTCATTTCGTCCAATTTTCTATTTGATTCCTCCCCCATTTTCCTAATCATATTCAACACCGCAGCTAATTCCCCTTCTGCTTCTTTATTTTTTTATTTGCTCCTACTTTCATCCTTTTTTCTTTCCTTATTTCCCCCCTCTTTTTCTCCCTTCATAAAATCCCCCATCATTTTCACCGAACTTCTACTTGGCATACTTATTCGTTTTTACGCATAGATAACAGGAAAAATATAGCGAAAGTGATTAGAATTTATTTTCATGGTGTTTTCATCGAAAAATTAAAATCTCTTTTTGCAAAGTCGAAAATACTTTAACCCTTGCTGGTTCTCTCAATTCTTAATCTAGTGGACCTGCGTTATACATTTTTATTTGTTTTTTCGTGCAGATTTCTACAAACATACAGAAAAAATTACTGGAATTCATCTTCATATTTTTTTTGCTAAAAACTAAAAAAAAATTCGTTTTTAAAAAAAAAGTGTGTACCCTCCCCTTGGTTTTCACAATTCTTGGCCTATTGGACAGCAGTTTTGCTTATTTTATGTGTTTTCATGTGTAGATTTCAGGAAAAATATAGCGAACATGATTAGATTTGATCTTCAAATTTTTTTTATCGAAAAACTCAAATTTTTTTAAATTTCAACAAAAAAACGTATGTTCTACCCTAGCGCACACATTTTTTTACCTAGAGAGCTGACAATTGGTACACTTATGTATTTTTACGTGTTCTTTATGGAAAAAATATAGTGGAAATGATTAGAATTTATCTTCCATACGTTTTGAGCAAAAACCTAAATTTTTTTTTCAATTTTTGATAATAATTATACATATGATAGTTCTCGCAATTCTAAACCTAGTGGACTGGCGTTATACATTTTTATTTGTTTTTTCGAGCAGATTTCAACAAACATACAGAAAAAATTATTGGAATTCATCTTCATATTTTTTTTTGCGAAAGATTAAAAAAAGTTCGTGTTTTAAAAAAAAGTTTGTACCCCCCTTGGTTTTCACAATTCTTTAGCTATTGGACTGCTTTTTTTTATTTTATGTATTTCCATTGGTAGATTTCAAGAAAAATATAGCGAACATGATTAGATTTCATCTTCAAATTTTTTAAGCGAAAAACTCAAATTTTTTTGTAAGAAAAAAATTAGAAGTTTTTATGGAGGGTACGGAACCCTCGGTTTTAGTAAGAGTTCTACTCGCACTTGTCCGGTCTTTTATTATTAATTATGAAAATTAGAAACGTAAACAATCTTCGTTTTTATTTCTATAAATTTTACAATTAAAAGACGGTTTGTTCTTCATAAATTTATTTTTTCTGTATGAATATTTTCTAGAATAATTTTTAATGTAGTTAACATATATTTTTTTAATTATTTAAAAAATTTAGAGCACTAAATAATACTTGTTGTTGCAGTAATTATCTAAAAAAATAAATTAATTACTTAAGTAATTAATGAGGCATTAAATTACATATTTTTGCGGCATTTAAATTTTCTTGTAAAAGTGTAGATATTTCGCTTTTTTAATTTTTCTCTTCGTACCGCAAAACTCACTTTATAAGTGAATCACTTAGAATTTTTTTGTAATTAAAATAATTGTTTTTCAAAAATTAAATTTCTGTAATTAATTTGTTGAATTTTCTGTTTTACGATCGGATTTTAAGTAAAATTGTAAGATTTTTTCTTTTTATACAGAAATTATTATTCCGTAGCAGTCGAAAGTGTGGTTATGTCACTTATTTTAGAAAAATAATTAATTTACTATGAAAAAGAAGAATTTTTTGTGTTATTAATTATGAAAATTTGAAATGTAAACAATATTGCTATTTATTTCTGTAAATTTTGCAATCAAAAAAAGAATTGTTTTTTATAAATTTATTTTTTCTGTATGAATATTTTCTAGAATAATTTTTAATGTAGTTAAAATATATTTTTTTAATTATTTAAAAAATTTAGAGCACTAAATGATACTTGTTCTTGCAGTAATTATCTAAAATAATAAATTAATTACTTAAGTAATTAATGAGGCATTATTTTACATATTTTTGCAGCATTTAAATTTTCTTGTAAAAGTATAGATATTTCGCTTTTTTAATTTTTCTCTTCGTACCGCAAAATTCACTTTTTGAGTGAATCACTTAAAATTTTTTTGTAATTAAAATATTTGTTTTTCAAAAATTAAATTTCTGTAATTAATTTGTTGAATTTTCTGTTTTACGATCGGATTTTCAGTAAAATTGTAAGATTTTTTATTTTTATACAGAAATTATTATTCCGTAGCAGTCGAAAGTGTGGTTATGTTACTTATTTTGGAAAAATAATTAATTTACTATGAAAAAGAAGAATTTTTGGTGTTATTAATTATGAAAATTTGAAATGTAAACAATATTCCTTTTTATTTCTGTAAATTTTACAATTAAAAAAAGTATTGTTTTTTATACATTTATTTTTTCTGTATGAATATTATCTAGAATAATTTTTAAAGTAGTTAAAATATATTTTTTTAATTATTTAAAAAATTTAGAGCACTAAATGATACTTGTTGTTGCAGTAATTATCTAAAAAAATAAATTAATTACTTAATTAATTAATGAGGCATTAATTTAAATATTTTTGCAGCATTTAAATTTTCTTGTAAAAGAATAGATATTTCGCTTTTTTAATTTCTCTCTTCGTACCGCAAAATTCACTTTTTGAGTGAATCACTTAGAATTTTTTCGTAATTAAAATAATTGTTTTTCAAAAATTAAATTTCTGTAAATAATTTGTTTAATTTTCTGTTTTACGATCGGATTTTCAGTAAAATTGTAAGATTTTTTCTTTTTATACAGAAATTATTTTCTGTAGCAGTCAAAAGTGTGATTATGTCAATTATTTTGGAAAAATAATTAGTTTACTATGAAGAAGAAGAATTTTTTGTGTTGTTAATTATGAAAATTTGAAATGTAAATAATATTGCTATTTATTTCTGTAAATTTTACAATTAAAAAAAGTATTGTTTTTTATAAATTTATTTTTTCTGTATGAATATTTTCTTAAATAATTTTTAATGTAGTTAACATATATTTTTTTAATTATTAAAAAAATTTAGAGCACTAAATGATACTTGCTCTTGCAGTAATTATCTAAAATAATAAATTAATTACTTAAGTAATTAATGAGGCATTAAATTACATATTTTTGCGGAATTTAAATTTTCTTGTAAAAGTATAAATATTTCGCTTTTTTAATTTTTCTCTTCGTACCGAAAAATTCACATTTTGAGTGAATCACTTATAATTTTTTTGTTATTAGAAAAATTGCTTTTAAAAAATTAAATTTCTGTAATTAATTTGTTTAATTATCTGTTTTACGATAGGATTTCCATTAAAATTGTAAGATTTTTTCTTTTTATACAGAAATTATTATTCCGTAGCAGTCGAAAGTGTGGTTTTGTCACTTATTTTAGAAAAATAATTAATTTACTATGAAAAAGAAGAATTTTTTGTGTTATTAATTATGAAAATTTGAAATGTAAACAATATTGCTTTTTATTTCTGTAAATTTTACAATTAAAAAAAGTATTGTTTTTTATAAATTTATTTTTTCTGTATGAATATTTTCTTGAATAATTTTTAATGTAGTTAACATATATTTTTTTAATTATTAAAAAAATTTAGAGCACTAAATGATTCTTGATGTTGCAGTAATTATCTAAAAAAATTAATTAATTACTTATGTAATTAATGAGGCATTAAATTACATATTTTTGCGTCATTTAAATTTTCTTGTAAAAGTATAGATATTTCGCTTTTTTAATTTTTCTCTTCGTACCGCAAAATTCACTTTTTGAGTAAATCACTTAGAATTTTTTTTGTAATTAAAATAATTGTTTTTAAAAAATTAAATTTCTGTAATTAATTTGTTTAATTATCTGTTTTACGATAGGATTTTCATTAAAATTGTAAGATTTTTTCTTTTTATACAGAAATTATTATTCCGTAGCAGTCGAAAGTGTGGTTATGTCACTTTTTTTGGAAAAATAATTAATTTACTATGAAAAAGAAGAATTTTTTGTGTTATTAATTATGAAAATTTGAAATGTAAACAATATTGCTATTTATTTCTGTAAATTTTGCAATTAAAAAAAGGATTGTTTTTTATAAATTTATTTTTTCTGTATGAATATTTTCTAGAATAATTTTTAATGTAGTTAAAATATATTTTTTTAATTATTTAAAAAATTTAGAGCACTAAATAATACTTGTTCTTGCAGTAATTATCTAAAATAATAAATTAATTACTTAAGTAATTAAAGAGGCATTATTTTACATATTTTTGCAGCATTTAAATTTTCTTGTAAAAGTATAGATATTTCGCTTTTTTAATTTTTCTCTTCGTACCGCAAAATTCACTTTTTAAGTGAATCACTTAAAATTTTTTTGTAATTAAAATAATTGTTTTAAAAAAATTAAATTTCTGTAATTAATTTGTTTAATTTTCTGTCTTACGATCGGATTTTAAGTAAAATTGTAAGATTTTTTCTTTTTATACAGAAATTATTATTCCGTAGCAGTCGAAAGTGTGGTTATGTCATTTATTTTGGAAAAATAATTAATTTACTATGAAAAAGAAGAATTGTTTGTGTTATTAATTATGAAAATTTGAAATGTAAACAATATTGCTATTTATTTCTGTAAATTTTACAATTAAAAAAAGTATTGTTTTTTATAAATTTATTTTTTCTGTATGAATATTTTCTTGAATAATTTTTAATGTAGTTAACATATATTTTTTTAATTATTAAAAAAATTTAGAGCACTAAATGATACTTGTTGTTGCAGTAATTATCTAAAATAATAAATTAATTACTTAAGTAATTAATGAGGCATTAAATTACATATTTTTGCGGCATTTAAATTTTCTTGTAAAAGTATAAATATTTCGCTTTTTTAATTTTTCTCTTCGTACCGAAAAATTCACATTTTGAGTGAATCACTTATAATTTTTTTGTTATTAGAAAAATTGCTTTTAAAAAATTAAATTTCTGTAATTAATTTGTTTAATTATCTGTTTTACGATAGGATTTTCATTAAAATTGTAAGATTTTTTCTTTTTATACAGAAATTATTATTCCGTAGCAGTCGAAAGTGTGGTTATGTCACTTATTTTGGAAAAATAATTAATTTACTATGAAAAAGAATAATTTTTTGTGTTATTAATTATGAAAATTAGAAATGTAAACAATATTGCTATTTATTTCTGTAAATTTTGCAATTAAAAAAAGTATTGTTTTTTATAAATTTATTTTTTCTGTATGAATATTTTCTAAAATAATTTTTAATGTAGTTAAAATATATTTTTTTAATTATTTAAAAAATTTAGAGCACTAAATGATACTTGTTCTTGCAGTAATTATCTAAAATAATAAATTAATTACTTAAGTAATTAATGAGGCCTTATTTTACATATTTTTGCAGCAAAATTTTCTTGTAAAAGTATTGATATTTCGCTTTTTTAATTTTTCTCTTCGTACCGCAAAATTCACTTTTTAAGTGAATCACTTAGAATTTTTTTGTAATTAAAATAATTGTTTTTCAAAAATTAAATTTCTGTAATTAATTTGTTTAATTTTCTGTTTTACGATCGGATTTTAAGTAAAATTGTAAGATTTTTTCCTTTTATACAGAAATTATTATTCCGTAGCAGTCGAAAGTGTGGTTATGTCACTTATTTTGGAAAAATAATTAATTTACTATGAAAAAGAAGAATTTTTTGTGTTATTAATTATGAAAATTTGAAATGTAAACAATATTGCTATTTATTTCTGTAAATTTTGCAATTAAAAAAGTATTGTTTTTTATAAAATTATTTTTTCTGTATGAATATTTTCTAGAAAAATTTTTAATGTAGTTAAAATATATTTTTTTAATTATTTAAAAAATTTAGAGCACTAAATGATACTTGTTCTTGCAGTAATTATCTAAAAAAATAAATTAATTACTTAAGTAATTAATGAGGCATTATTTTACATATTTTTGCAGCATTTAAATTTTCTTGTAAAAGTATAGATATTTCGCTTTTTTAATTTTTCTCTTCGTACCGCAAAATTCACTTTTTGAGTGAATCACTTATAATTTTTTGTTATTAGAAAAATTGCTTTTAAAAAATTAAATTTCTGTAATTAATTTGTTTAATTTTCTGTTTTACGATCGTATTTTCATTTAAATTGTAAGATTTTTTCTTTTTATACAAAAATTATTATTCCGTAGCCGTCGAAAGTGTGGTTATGTCACTTATTATGGAAAAATAATTAATTTACTATGAAAAAGAAGAATTTTTTGTGTTATTAATTATGAAAATTAGAATTGTAAACAATATTCCTTTTTATTTCTGTAAATTTTACAATTAAAAAAAGTATTGTTTTTTATACATTTATTTTTTCTGTATGAATATTATCTAGAATAATTTTTAATGCAGTTAACATATATTTTTTTAATTATTTAAAAAATTTAGAGCACTAAATAATACTTGATGTTGCAGTAATTATCTATAAAAATAAATTAATTACTTAAGTAATTAATGAGGCATTAAATTAGATATTTTTGCGGCATTTAAATTTTCTTGTAAAAGTTTAAATATTTCGCTTTTTTAATTTTTCTCTTCCTACCGCAAAATTCACTTTTTGAGAGAATCACATAGAATTTTTTTGTAATTAAAATAATTGATTTTCAAAAATTAAATTTCTGTAATTAATTTGTTTAATTTTCTGTTTTACGATCGGATTTTGATTAAAATTGTAAGATTTTTTCTTTTTATACAGAAATTATTTTCTGTAGCAGTCGAAAGTGTGGTTATGTCACTTATTTTGGAAAAATAATTAGTTTACTATGAAGAAGAAGAATTTTTTGTGTTGTTAATTATGAAAATTTGAAATGTAAATAATATTGCTATTTATTTCTGTAAATTTTACAATTAAAAAAAGTATTGTTTTTTATAAATTTATTTTTTCTGTATGAATATTTTCTTGAACAATTTTTAATGTAGTTAACATATATTTTTTTAATTATTTAAAAAATTTAGAGCACTAAATGATACTTGATGTTGCAGTAATTATCTAAAAAAATAAATTAATAACTTAAGTAATTAATGAGGCATTAATTTACATATTTTTGCGGCATTTAAATTTTCTTGTAAAAGTATAGATATTTCGCTTTTTTAATTTCTCTCTTCGTACCGCAAAATTCACGTTTTGAGTAAATCACGTAGAATTTTTTTTGTAATTAAGATAATTGTTTTTAAAAAATTAAATTTCTGTAATTAATTTGTTTAATTATCTGTTTTACGATAGGATTTTCATTAAATTGTAAAATTTTTTCTTTTTATACAGAAATTATTATTCCGTAGCCGTCGAAAGTGAAGTTATGTCACTTATTATGGAAAAATAATTAATTTACTATGAAAAAGAAGAATTTTTTGTGTTATTAATTATGAAAATTAGAAATGTAAACAATATTGCTTTTTGTTTCGGTAAATTTCACAATTAAAAAAAGTATTGTTTTTTACAAATTTCTTTTTCTGTATGAATATTTTCTTGAACAATTTTTAATGTAGTTAACATATATTTTTTTAATTATTTAAAAAATTTAGAGCACTAAATGATACTTGATGTTGCAGTAATTATCTAAAAAAATAAATTAATAACTTAAGTAATTAATGAGGCATTAATTTACATATTTTTTCGGCATTTAAATTTTCTTGTAAAAGTATAGATATTTCGCTTTTTTAATTTTTCTCTTCGTACCGCAAAATTCACTTTTTGAGTGAATCACTTAGAATTTTTTTGTAATTAAAATATTTGTTTTTAAAAAATTAAATTTCTGTAATTAATTTGTTTAATTTTCTGTTTTACGATCGGATTTTCATTAAAATTGTAAGATTTTTTCTTTTTATACAGAAATTATTATTCCGTAGCCGTCGAAAGTGTGGTTATGTCACATATTATGGAAAAATAATTAATTTACTATGAAAAAGAAGAATTTTTTGTTGTTATTAATTTTGAAAATTTGAAATGTAAACAATATTGCTTTTTATTTCTGTAAATTTTACAATTAAAAAAAGAATTGTATTTTATAAATTTTTTTTTCTGTATGAATATTTTCTAGAATAATTTTTAATGTAGTTAACATATATTTTTTTAATTATTAAAAAAATTTAGTGCACTAAATGATACTTGATGTTGCAGTAATTATCGAAAAAAATAAATTAAATACTTAAGTTATTAATGAGGCATTAATTTACATATTTTTGCAGCATTTAAATTTTCTTGTAAAAGTATAGATATTTCGCTTTTTTAATTTCTCTCTTCGTACCGCAAAATTCACTTTTTTAGTGAATCATTTAGAATTTTTTTTTGTAATTAAAATAATTGTTTTTAAAAAATTAAATTTCTGTAATTAATTTGTTTAATTTTCTGTTTTACGATCGGATTCTCATTAAAATTGTAAGATTTTTTCTTTTTATACAGAAATTATTATTCCGTAGCCGTCGAAAGTGTGGTTATGTCACATATTATGGAAAAATAATTAATTTACTATGAAAAAGAAGAATTTTTTGTTGTTATTAATTTTGAAAATTTGAAATGTAAATAATATTGCTTTTTATTTCTGTAAATTTTACAATTAAAAAAAGTATTGAATTTTATAATTTTTTTTTCTGTATGAATATTTTCTAGAATAATTTTTAATGTTGTTAACATATATTTTTTTAATTATTAAAAAAATTTAGAGCACTAAATGATACTTGATGTTGCAGTAATTTTCTAAAAAAATAAGTTAAATACTTAAGTTATTAATGAGGCATTAATTTACATATTTTTGCGGCATTTAAATTTTCTTGTAAAAGTATAAATATTTCGCATTTTTAATTTTTCTCTTCGTACCGCAAAATTCACTTTTTGAGTGAATCACTAAGAATTTTTTTGTTATTAGAAAAATTGCTTTTAAAAAATTAAATTTCTGTATTTAATTTGTTTAATTTTCTGTTTTACGATCGGATTTTGATTAAAATTGTAAGATTTTTTCTTTTTATACAGAAATTATTATTCCGTAGCAGTCGAAAGTGTGGTTATGTCACTTATTTTGTAAAAATAATTAATTTACTATTAAAAAGAAGAATTTTTTGTATTATTAATAATGAAAATTAGAAATGTAAACAATATTGCTTTTTATTTCTGTAAATTTTACAATTAAAAAAAGTATTGTATTTTATAATTTTTTTTTTCTGTATGAATATTTTCTAGAATAGTTTTTAATGTAGTTAACATATATTTTTTTAATTATTAAAAAAATTTAGTGCACTAAATGATACTTGATGTTGCAGTAATTATCGAAAAAAATAAATTAAATACTTAAGTAATTAATGAGGCATTAATTTACATATTTTTGCAGCATTTAAATTTTCTTGTAAAAGTATAGATATTTCGCTTTTTTAATTTCTCTCTTCGTATCGCAAAATTCACTTCTTTAATGAATCACTTAGAATTTTTTTGTAATTAAAATATTTGTTTTTAAAAAATTAAATTTCTGTAATTAATTTGTTTAATTATCTGTTTTACGATAGGATTTTCATTAAAATTGTAAGATTTTTTCTTTTTATACAGAAATTATTATTCCGTAGCAGTCGAAAGTGTGGTTATGTCACTTATTTTGTAAAAATAATTAATTTACTATTAAAAAGAAGAATTTTTTGTGTTATTAATAATGAAAATTAGAAATGTAAACAATATTGCTTTTTATTTCTGTAAATTTTACAATTAAAAATAGTATTGTATTTTATAAATTTTTTTTTCTGTATAAATATTTTCTAGAATAATTTTTAATGTTATTAACATATATTTTTTTAATTATTAAAAAAATTTAGAGCACTAAATGATACTTGATGTTGCAGTAATTTACTAAAAAAATAAATTAATTATTTAAGTAATTAATGAGGCATTAAATTACATATTTTTGCGGCATTTAAATTTTCTTGTAAAAGTATAAATATTTCGCTTTTTTAATTTTTCTCTTCATACCGCAAAATTCACTTTTTGAGTGAATCACTAAGAATTTTTTTGTTATTAGAAAAATTGCTTTTAAAAAATTAAATTTCTGTAATTAATTTGTTTAATTTTCTTTTTTACGATCGGATTTTCATTAAAATTGTAAGATTTTTTCTTTTTATACAGAAATTATTATTCCGTAGCCGTCGAAAGTGTGGTTATGTCACATATTATGGAAAAATAATTAATTTACTATGAAAAAGAAGAATTTTTTGTTGTTATTAATTATGAAAATTTAAAATGTAAACAATATTGCTTTTTATTTCTGTAAATTTTACAATTAAAAAAAGTATTGTATTTTATAAATTTTTTTTTGTATGAATATTTTCTAGAATATTTTTTAATGTAGTTAACATATATTTTTTTAATTATTAAAAAAATTTAGAGCACTAAATGATACTTGATGTTGCAGTAATTATCTAAAAAAATAAATTAATTACTTAAGTAATTAATGAGGCATTAATTTACATATTTTTGCGGCATTTAAATTTTCTTGTAAAAGTATAGATATTTCGCTTTTTTAATTTCTCTCTTCGTACCGCAAAATTCACTTTTTGAGTGAATCATTTAGAATTTTTTTTTGTAATTAAAATAATTGTTTTTAAAAAATTAAATTTCTGTAATTAATTTGTTTAATTTTCTGTTTTACGATCGGATTTTTATTAAAATTGTAAGATTTTTTCTTTTATACTGAAATTATTATTCCGTAGCAGTCGAAAGTGTGGTTATGTCACTTATTTTGTAAAAATAATTAATTTACTATTAAAAAGAAGAATTTTTTGTTGTTATTAATTATGAAAATTTAAAATGTAAACAATATTGCTTTTTATTTCTGTAAATTTTACAATTAAAAAAAGTATTGTATTTTATAAATTTTTTTTTTGTATGAATATTTTCTAGAATATTTTTTAATGTAGTTAACATATATTTTTTTAATTATTAAAAAAATTTAGAGCACTAAATGATACTTGATGTTGCAGTAATTTTCTAAAAAAATAAATTAATTATTTAAGTAATTAATGAGGCATTAAATTACATATTTTTGCGGCATTTAAATTTTCTTGTAAAAGTATAAATATTTCGCTTTTTTAATTTTTCTCTTCGTACCGCAAAATTCACTTTTTGAGTGAATCACTTAGAATTTTTTTGTAATTAAAATATTTGTTTTTAAAAAATTAAATTTCTGTATTTAATTTGTTTAATTTTCTGTTTTACGATCGGATTTTGATTAAAATTGTAAGATTTTTTCTTTTTATACAGAAATTATTATTCCGTAGCAGTCGAAAGTGTGGTTATGTCACTTATTTTGTAAAAATAATTAATTTACTATTAAAAAGAAGAATTTTTTGTATTATTAATAATGAAAATTAGAAATGTAAACAATATTGCTTTTTATTTCTGTAAATTTTACAATTAAAAAAAGTATTGTATTTTATAAATTTTTTTTTCTGTATGAATATTTTCTAGAATAATTTTTAATGTAGTTAACATATAATTTTTTAATTATTTAAAAAACTTAGAGCACTAAATGATTCTTGATGTTGCAGTAATTATCTAAAAAAATAAATTAAATACTTAAGTTATTAATGAGGCATTAATTTACATATTTTTGCAGCATTTAAATTTTCTTGTAAAAGAATAGATATTTCGCTTTTTTAATTTCTCTCTTCGTACCGCAAAATTCACTTTTTTAGTGAATCATTTAGAATTTTTTTTTGTAATTAAAATAATTGTTTTTAAAAAATTAAATTTCTGTAATTAATTTGTTTAATTTTCTGTTTTACGATCGGATTTTCATTAAAATTGTAAGATTTTTTCTTTTTATACAGAAATTATTATTCCGTAGCAGTCGAAAGTGTGGTTATGTCACTTATTTTGTAAAAATAATTAATTTACTATTAAAAAGAAGAATTTTTTGTGTTATTAATAATGAAAATTAGAAATGTAAACAATATTGCTTTTTATTTCTGTAAATTTTACAATTAAAAATAGTATTGTATTTTATAAATTTTTTTTTCTGTATAAATATTTTCTAGAATAATTTTTAATGTTGTTAACATATATTTTTTTAATTATTAAAAAAATTTAGAGCACTAAATGATACTTGATGTTGCAGTAATTTACTAAAAAAATAAATTAATTATTTAAGTAATTAATGAGGCATTAAATTACATATTTTTGCGGCATTTAAATTTTCTTGTAAAAGTATAAATATTTCGCTTTTTTAATTTTTCTCTTCATACCGCAAAATTCACTTTTTGAGTGAATCACTAAGAATTTTTTTGTTATTAGAAAAATTGCTTTTAAAAAATTAAATTTCTGTAATTAATTTGTTTAATTTTCTGTTTTACGATCGGATTTTCATTAAAATTGTAAGATTTTTTCTTTTTATACAGAAATTATTATTCCGTAGCCGTCGAAAGTGTGGTTATGTCACATATTATGGAAAAATAATTAATTTACTATGAAAAAGAAGAATTTTTTGTTGTTATTAATTTTGAAAATTTGAAATGTAAATAATATTGCTTTTTATTTCTGTAAATTTTACAATTAAAAAAAGTATTGTATTTTATAATTTTTTTTTTCTGTATGAATATTTTCTAGAATAATTTTTAATGTAGTTAACATATATTTTTTTAATTATTAAAAAAATTTAGTGCACTAAATGATACTTGATGTTGCAGTAATTATCGAAAAAAATAAATTAAATACTTAAGTAATTAATGAGGCATTAATTTACATATTTTTGCAGCATTTAAATTTTCTTGTAAAAGTATAGATATTTCGCTTTTTTAATTTCTCTCTTCGTACCGCAAAATTCACTTTTTTAATGAATCACTTAGAATTTTTTTGTAATTAAAATATTTGTTTTTAAAAAATTAAATTTCTGTATTTAATTTGTTTAATTTTCTGTTTTACGATCGGATTTTGATTAAAATTGTAAGATTTTTTCTTTTTATACAGAAATTATTATTCCGTAGCAGTCGAAAGTGTGGTTATGTCACTTATTTTGTAAAAATAATTAATTTACTATTAAAAAGAAGAATTTTTTGTATTATTAATAATGAAAATTAGAAATGTAAACAATATTGCTTTTTATTTCTGTAAATTTTACAATTAAAAAAAGTATTGTATTTTATAATTTTTTTTTTCTGTATGAATATTTTCTAGAATAGTTTTTAATTTAGTTAACATATATTTTTTTAATTATTGTTACGTCCGTAACCTATTACCCTATAAATTATATTACTAATGTATGCGTATTCTTATAACATATTGTATTTAACTTTCATATATTAACCCTTATAATATCTATTTTAATTATTGCATTATATCCAGTATATTTCTCTATTAAAATATCGTAATTATCATTTATACACATTTCTATTATAGTATTATATTAGTACATTTTTATATTGTATTCTATTGTCATATATATTTCGCATATTGATTACTGTACATTTACCATGTATTTTGAAAGTATAACAATCCAAGAAAGGAAAGTAATATTATGAATCATGTAAAAAGAATAACGATGAAGCGACAATTCGATAACCTTCTAAAAACGTAAGCCGGACGAAAGAAAGGAAAAGCAGCAAACCCCGACGAGCTTAGGTGTAAACAAACCCCGAGTAACTCAGC
This sequence comes from Leptopilina drosophilae, assembly GCA_032873175.1. Lineage (NCBI taxonomy): Eukaryota > Metazoa > Arthropoda > Insecta > Hymenoptera > Figitidae > Leptopilina > Leptopilina drosophilae. Next base: position 26,882,774 of record CM065482.1, on the reverse strand, counting down.
GAAAGGTGATGCGTACAATCTCCTGGATTCCATGCATAGAACAGTTCTTACGCTATTAACTAGCACAAGGAGAGACAAATTTCAGCACGTGTACAATTTTTCGGGTACATTACAGTTATGAAATTCAATATATAAAGGGCAAGCAGTTTCATTCAAGCAGAGAGTAATTTTTTGGGAATCAACTTGAACACATCGTGAAGCATCGCTCTAGGGTAAAGAGAGTAATTTTTTGGGAATCAACTTGAACACATCGTGAAGCATCGCTCTATGGTAAAGAGAGTAATTTTTTGGGAATCAACTTGAACACATCGTGAAGCATCGCTCTAGGGTAAAGAGAGTAATTTTTTGGGAATCAACTTGAACACATCGTGAAGCATCGCTCTAGGGTAAAGAGAGTAATTTTTTGGGAATCAACTTGAACACATCGTGAAGCATCGCTCTAGGGTAAAGAGAGTAATTTTTTGGGAATCAACTTGAACACATCGTGAAGCATCGCTCTATGGTAAAGAGAGTAATTTTTTGGGAATCAACTTGAACACATCGTGAAGCATCGCTCTAGGGTAAAGAGAGTAATTTTTTGGGAATCAACTTGAACACATCGTGAAGCATCGCTCTAGGGTAAAGAGAGTAATTTTTTGGGAATCAACTTGAACACATCGTGAAGCATCGCTCTAGGGTAAAGAGAGTAATTTTTTGGGAATCAACTTGAACACATCGTGAAGCATCGCTCTAGGGTAAAGAGAGTAATTTTTTGGGAATCAACTTGAACACATCGTGAAGCATCGCTCTAGGGTAAAGAGAGTAATTTTTTGGGAATCAACTTGAACACATCGTGAAGCATCGCTCTAGGGTAAAGAGAGTAATTTTTTGGGAATCAACTTGAACACATCGTGAAGCATCGCTCTAGGGTAAAGAGAGTAATTTTTTGGGAATCAACTTGAACACATCGTGAAGCATCGCTCTAGGGTAAAGAGAGTAATTTTTTGGGAATCAACTTGAACACATCGTGGAAGATCGCTCTAGGGTAAAGAGAGTAATTTTTTGGGAATCAACTTGAACACATCGTGGAAGATCGCTCTAGAGTAAAGAGTATATTGTCAACAAGTGAATTATATCTTCAAGTTTTATTTTTGAAACGAAGTATCTTAAAGTACAAATAATTTCCAAAAATATCAAATTGGAAATTAACCCAAGTTCCAACGAAAGTTTAATATTGGAATAGCAGTTCCAAGTTTCAACAAAAACTTATATCGAAATATAACAAATTTCGAACCATCGAAATTTGCTCAAGAGGCGACAACTGTCTGGAAGAAAGCAGATATTTTCCAAATACAATACACTATCTCATTAGTGTAAACAAGAGGATCAACACTCACCCATTAAGGATAACTGTGCTAACCCCCCATTGCGTCTAGCCCTCAACGCCATCGAAGATCGGAAAACCAGATACAACCACCAGTCTAAACAACACCAGTAATCGTTATTCTTTAAAAGTAAGATTTTCTAAACTCAATTATACTCATTGTATTTTGTCAATTCTTTTCTTTCTTGTTGGTTTTTAAATAAATTATTCTCTCAATACATTTAGTAGGCTCATTGACTTATCCTCATCCCAAATTAGATTCATTTATGAAACTAATTTAAAACGAGGAACGATAGGTATATTTAAAAAGGTTTCTTGTTTTGACGTAACAGAAGCCCTTTTAAATTTTGGTGCATCGGCCCGGGAAAATTATAAAGTCGATCAGCCATTATTTTGTCAAAATTTTATTAAAATTCGAAAATTTTAATGAATTTAATTTTTTTAATTTACTAAACATTTTTAATAAATCAATGAGTATACCATTTGTTTAAAAAAAGGTGAAATTTTTTTTTAATAAATAATAATAACAAATAATATCATTATATTAAAAAATAATTAATATTTTCATTTAAATTGGTACATTTTATATTGATTGATAACATTATACAAGATTTAAGTCGCAAGGTGCATTCTAAAAATATATTTTATATTGGTTTTAATGAATAGGGGTTCGAGTCCTCTTAACTTATAATTTTTAAAGTTGCAAGGTGCATTCTTAAAATAAATCCAGTATTATATTGATGAATAGGGGTTCAAGTCCTCTTGACTTATGGAATTTTTTGTCTTGTATATGAATCATTTTGATATTTAATTTGTGCTAAAACAAATTTTGTTTCATTCTTTTGACTGTTATTTGTTGTTGTTATTAAATATTTAAAATATTTTATCGTCCAGAGGTTAAACAAAAATTTTTACTATAAAAGAAAAGTATATTTTATATTCAAGAAACAAGATTGACAATTTTACAATTATTACGCATATTATAAATTTTGATACTATGCAATCTTTTAATGTCTTCTTCGAATGAAAATACTACCGATTCCTCACATTTAACTCGCTCAAAAATAAAAAATAATCCAGAATTGTTATTGCATTCGGGAATTCCTTATAATAAAGAAAAACCACACACAAGTACACCCAGATATTCTAAAGAAAATCCTCATTCCGAAGAAATACATAGAGAGTTTGACTCAGGTTTTGTTAATTCTAACCTTTTTGACACTGACGGTAATTCTTCTGAAACTAACGATAACGACAGCAAAGATTCAATATTAGAAAATACTCTAGTAGATCAAAATTTACCAAATCATTCAAGTTTAAATAACTCTTTAATTGACGAAGTTGAAACAAACGATCACTCTGAAAACAATTCTTTTGATAACTCTAGAGATAATATTAGTTTTGAAGAAAACATGGCTCTCCCAAATAATCAGCAAGTGTCTTTACGCGATGCATTAGAAACTATACCAATGTTTGACGGAAAAAATATTCCACTATCAATATTTATTGAAAGTTGTTTAGAAGCAAAATCTATGCTTCCTGAGAACGCACAAGTACAATCAAATTTAGTAAAATTAATTAGGAGTCGAATTTCGGGTGAAGCAAGAAGAATTATAATAGGAAATAATTTCAATACAGTAGAGCAGTTAACAGAAAGGTTAAAACAAATTTACGCACCAGCAAAATCTGTTTATCAATTACAAGGAGAACTAGGAGCAATATATATGTGGGAGCACGAAAATGTAATTTCTTACGGTTCAAGAATCGCAGAAGCAGCAGAAAGAATATTAGACGCACACAGAATTAGCAATGAAAATAGAGTAGATGAAGTATTTAAAACAAGTTTAGATCAAACAACTGTCGATTGTTTTTCTCGGGGACTAAGACCAGAAATTGAAATACGAATTGGAACAGCAGATACATTTCAAGAAATAGTTAATAAAGCAGTAGAAATAGAAAGAAAATTGTTATCACACCGTGAATTAAGAAAAAGTGAGCATAATACTGAGTATAATTCTCATCCTAAAAATAATAAAGAATTTGCTAAAACAACAAAAATTAATATCGCTCAAGATAATGTAATAACTTGTTTAGTTTGTGGAAAAAGAGGTCATTTTGCCGTAAATTGTTTTCAACTTAATAAATTGATAGGAGCAAGACGAGAAAACTCTTCTTATCCAAGACCACAACAAAATTTTTCAAATTCAAATCGATTTATCCATCAAAATCCAAATAAATTTCAAAGTCAAAACTTTTACAAAAATCCTCAACAAAATCAGTTTCAAAATCAATTTAGAAACACATTTCAAAATCAATTTAGAAACATACCACAAAATCAATTTCGAACTCCATACCAAAATCAACAACAAAATTTCTACCAAAATCAACAACGAAATTTTTCTCAAGAACCACGAAATAACACCATCTCAAATTTTCCAAATAGAAATCAAAGTATAACGTGTAATTATTGCAAAAGGTATGGACACATTTCCATTAATTGTAGAAAAAAAATGTGGGATGATAACAATAAACAAACACAACAACAAACAAATTCGCAAACTCAAAATCAGGAAAACTCCAAAATTCCTCTTCAGTAGGATGCTCTGAGGAAGAATTAAGAAGAAATTACTATGCATCCAGAAACATCAATTTAGCAAAAACTAATACAATTCCATATATTCGAATTGACACTAAAGAGTTAAAGGTTCCAACAACAATGATGATTGACACAGGAGCAGGACCAAATCTGTTAAAAATTCGCACATTAAATTCTGATATACAAATTGATAAAAATAAATGTCTTAAATTAACAGGAATTAATGATCATGCAGTCTATACTTTGGGACAAGTAGAAATTAATATTTTCGGAATTCCAACAACATTTAACCTTTTATCTAATGAAGTTCCAATTGAACATGACGGTATACTAGGAACAGAATTTTTTGTCCAAAATAAAGTAAAAATTAATTATGAAGAAGGACATCTAGAAATCAATAAACAAAAATTTAATTTTGATTCAAAAAACTATTTTTCAATACCAGCAAGATCAATCTATAATATTCATGTAAAAATTTTAAATAAAGATAAAAAAGAAGGTTATATTCCAAGACTAGAAGTAAAAGATGGTATATACTTGGGTGATGCAGTAGTTTCAAACATAGGAGGCTTAGCGTATTTAAAAGCAATTAACACTCTAAATGAATCAATTGACATCCCAATTTTTGAAATAAATTTAGAAGATTTCGATGAAATAAAACAAGAAACACAAATAAACAAATCTAATATTAAAAGTGAAGACTCATCAATTCAACAAATCATTGATGTATTTTCGAAAAATATTCAATCAGAAAATATTTTCAACATTACAGGCAACGATAGAATTGAAGAAATAAAAAAATTACTTCGTCTGGACCATTTAAATAAAGAAGAATTACAACACATAATGAATTTAGTAAAAAATTATTCAGATCGATTCCATATACCTGGAGAATATTTAGAAGGGACTGACCTAATAAAACACAGAATTATAACTACTGATGAAACCCCGATCATAACTAAACAATATAGGTTTCCGCCTGTTCATAAAGAAGAAATGACACGTCAAGTGAACGATTTATTGAAACAAAAAATTATTAAACATTCTGACTCACCATACAATACACCGATATGGATAGTACCCAAAAAAGATGATTCACAAGGAAATAAAAAATGGAGATTAGTTTTGGATTTTAGAAAACTTAACGAACGAACGGTAGGTCAATTTTATCCCCTCCCTAATATTACGGACCTACTTGACCAATTAGGAAATGCTCAATATTTTTCAGTCTTTGACTTGGCGTCAGGTTTCCATCAAATAAAAATGGATCCTAGGGATTCTTATAAAACGGCATTTTCCACGCCATTTGGACATTATGAATTTGATAGAATGCCTTTTGGATTGAAAAATTCACCAAGCACATTCCAAAAACTTATTGACCAGGTATTATTGGGTTTACAAGGATCAGAACTATTTGTTTATCTAGACGACATTGTCATTTATGCAGACACCTTAGAAGAACATGAAGAAAAATTCTCGAAACTTATGGAACGACTACGTTTTGCTAATTTAAAACTCCAGCCAGATAAATGTGAATTTTTAAGGTTAGAAGTAGGATACTTAGGGCACATAATTGATAAAAATGGGGTACGAACTGACCCGAAAAAAGTAGAAGCTGTTAAAAGATTTCCATTACCCAAAAATGTAAAAAATATAAAACAATTTTTAGGATTAGCAGGATATTATCGTAAATTTATAGACGGATTTTCAAAAATAGCAAATCCCTTGAATCAACTTTTAAAAAAAGATGTACCTTTTCTTTGGACCGATAAACAACAAACAGCTTTCGATGCATTAAAGAATAAACTCTGTGAGGAACCACTATTAAAAAGACCAGACTTTGCACAACCATTTATACTTACAACGGACGCTTCAGGTTTTGCAATAGGAGGTATATTATCACAAGGTATAATCGGCAAGGATCAACCTGTCGCTTATACATCACGAACATTAAGCGATTGTGAAAGAAAATATGACACTTACGAAAAAGAAGCATTGGCAATAATTTATAGTGTGCAACATTTTCGACCATATCGTTATGGAAGAAATTTTACGTTAGTTACGGATCACAAACCACTACTTTGGTTTCAAAATTCAAAAGATCCTTGCTCAAGAGTAACAAGATGGAAGCTAAAACTAGCTGAGTACGATTTTCAAGTTGTCTACAAAGCAGGCAAAACCAATGTTAATGCTGATGCCTTATCCAGAAATCCAGTTGAAGATATAATTGAAGAAAAAGTACAAGGAATAAAGGAAGAAAAAATTCAAGAAACTCAGGAAATTCAAGAAAATATAATGAAAAGTGTGCACGAAAAAATGAAAGAAAAATTGAAAGAATATATACAACATGTAGCAAATGAAAATGAATCAAATTTGGAGATAATAAGAAGTCTCCACGAAATTGAAAAAATGTTTATGGACAATGAATCCAATGGAAATTCGGAGATACTAAGAATTCTTCGATCTATTAAAAAAATATTTGAGGACAATGAATCCTATTTGAATTTGGAGATAAGAAAATGTCTCCAATCTATTGAAAGAATATTGAAGGACAATGAATCCTATTTAAATTTGGAGATAAGAAAAAGTCTCCCATATATTGAAAAAATAATTAATGACAATGAATGCTACATGAATATGGAAATAAAGAAAATTCTCCAATCTATTAAAAAGATATTTAATAAAAGAAATTATTGTACAAGTATTGAAACTTGTAACGTTATTACGAGAAATCAAAGAAGAAATCAAGAAAAAGAAAATCAAGAAAATAATATATGTGAAAAAGAAAATGAAGAAATACAAGAAATTGAAGATAATGAAATAAAAACACACAAGAAGAAAAAAAGAGGTAGACCGAAGAAACAAAGCACACGTTTGAATACCTCCTTTTCAAAAAAGAGAAGGGGAAGACCAAAAAAGGTATGTAACGCAAAGAATCAAAGAAAAGAAAAATTTTATAATGAAATTATTCCTGACGAAATTGAATCAGATCCTGAGTATAACAAACAAGAAACAAAATTAAAGAAAAATGAAGAAATTGACCAAGGCTACGAAAATTCCAATTCTGAAGTGTCATCTGAAGAAGAAGATAACTTAGTGGAGAATGAAGATTGTGAAAATTTAAATGTAAAACAAGAAAGATATATTATCGACTGTAGAGACCAATTACCAATGCGTAGAGACAACCTAACCTACTTTCTTTCAGTCAACGGAGAACCTCGAGATAATGGCTCCAGATCACTTGCCAAACGTGAAAAATTGCCAAATTTTGGTAAACTTAAATTAGGTATAGCAGAAAAAATAAAGAGAGGTATATATTACCATATAGCTCTCCCTATAGAAAGTGAAATAAAAGAAAATTTATCTGATACAATAAAAAGAATTAAATCTACGATTCTTTCATTAAAAAATATTTGTGAAGAATTAAAATTAAAAAGTATCAGTATTGCAAAGACAGCCCAAATAAATAATATAACTTGGGACGAAATCCTGTCAATGATAAAATTAATTTTTGAAAATTCATTTGTAAAAGTTGTTGTATGCAGTGGACATACAAAATATCCCACGAAAGAAGAATATATGCAATTAATTGAAGAAGCTCATTCAAGCTCAGTTGGAGGACATAAAGGTGTAACCAAAACTTATGGTAGAATACGACAAAATTATTATTGGGAAAATATGAAAAATAATATTCAAAAATATATACAAAGTTGCCTCCAATGTCAATTAAAAAAATTAGTTAGAGTAAAAACAAAAGATCCAATGATTATAACAGATAGACCAGGTACAGCATTCGAGAAAATAGCAATGGACATCGTTGGACCATTACCAAAAACTAAAAATGGAAGTGAATATATATTAACAATACAAGATAATTTAACTAAATATTCATTAGCAATTGCACTTCCAAATCATCAAGCAAGTACAATAGCTGATGCATTCATTAAAAGATTTATTTGTATCTTTGGATCACCCAAAGGAGTATTAACAGATCAGGGAACAGATTTTTTAAGTAATTTAATGAGAAGATTAGCAAAAAGATTTAGAATACGACAATTTAAAACAACCGCTTTTCATCCCCAGTCTAACGGATCAATCGAAAGGTCTCATCACGTTTTAGGAGAATATTTAAAACAATTTATAAACAAAAACGAAGAATGGGATGATTGGTTAGAATTAGCCATGTTCTCATATAATACAAGCATTCATGAAGGCACCAAATGCACCCCGTACGAGTTAATTTTTGGAAAATTAGCACGATTGCCATCAAGCGATCCACCACTTGAACATGAAAAATTGGAGACTTATGATCAATATTTAACAGACTTAATAACCAGACTTCACGAAATGAGACACATTGCTAGAGAAAATTTAATTCTAGCAAAAGAAAAGTCAAAATTTTATTACGATAGAAATTGTAATCCACAAAATCTTAAACTTGGTGATGAAGTATTTCTACTACATGGAGGAAAAATTCATAAATTTGCTGATCAATACACAGGTCCACACAAAATATTAGAAATATTAAATAAAGGAAACGTTAAAATTCAAGTAAAAAATAAACAAAAAATAGTACACATAAATAGACTTAAACTTTCCCGTATTAGACAAGAGGAATAAAAGAATGTTATACTAAAATAAGTATAATCTCTTTCCAGATAATGGAAACTGGAATGAAGAAAATACTACACCTATTTCTACTACTTGTGGTAATAAGTATTACCCATGCATTCATAGGATATGATTGCGGATCTACGGAACCAAACATAACAACTCTATCGTTAAGACAAGTAGGAGATTGTGATATTGAGAAAAAACCGGTAAAAACTGAACAAAGTTACGTGCAACTAATACAACTAAGTGGTACTACAAAAACAAAAGTCATACAATGTAAAATAAAAATAAGTCGTCATATTGAACATTGCGGTATGTTTTCACACACATCAGCTGTTAGCAACGGACAAGGAATATATATTCAAGAAGTTTCTTACGATGTTTGCAATACTATACATGTAACTGGACTTTTTTCACCTACTACTAATACAAAACTAGCTGATTTAAAAGTAAACTCTACTAATTACCGCAGTATAACCCTAGCAGGATCCATAGATCAAGATGGAGATTGTGACGGCGAATCATACAGTGATGTTTATGGTTCATGGAAAGACGTAATAGTCCAAGCATCATATGAAATAACATTACAAGAATACTATGCAACAGTGAACCTAGATACAGACAAAATACATTTACAATCGGGAACAATTTGCAGCCTGTCAGAATCAAAATGTATAGATAGAGAAAATGGAAACACATTTTGGAACCCAATACCAGAAGATGTGTGTAATCTCAAAAAATATGAAGTAATTTTTGAAGGAATAGCCAATAAAACATATGAAGCAGATAATAATGAAGAAAACAAAGAAATATTATATTCCTTAATAAGTCAGGATATAACCTTTGCTTTAGCAGAAAAATCAAGAGAAATGATTTGTGGTTATGTTTATGTAAGAACAGAACACCCGAAATTAGTTATATTAGAAACAAGACCAGGTGGATCACCCTTAAATAATAAAAAGCCATTAGTACAAAATATGGATATGTTCTCTTATGTAAACACTAAATTTATTTACATAGAGCGCCATCTACGAAAGGAAATGTATGAGTTATACTATGACGTGCTAACAAAAAGATGTTTACTAGAACAAGAAGTATTTAGGAATTCATTAGTTCTTGCTACTCAAGCACCTGATTTATTTGCATTTCACTTAATGAAAAAAGAAGGATATATGTCAGTTCTAGCAGGTGAAGTTATTCATATGATTAAATGTATACCAGTAGAAATCAATTTAAGGGAAACAAAAGAATGTTATATGCAATTACCAGTCACAAAAGATAACAAAACATATTTTTTAACACCTATAACTCATGTTTTGACTAAAGTAGGGACACCAGTCGAATGTAACACATTTTTACCATCAATGTTTATGATAGGGAATTCTTGGTTTCAAATGTTGCCTAAATTAGTAACTGTAGTACAACCGGCAGTATTAAAACCAGACAAAAGAGAAACCTGGAAATATAATGTTCCCCCATATCTAGCTACCAGTGGATTATATTCACAAACGGACCTAGAAAAATTAAGAAACCATATTATGTTACCTGCAGAAAAGCCTATAGTTTTAAACACACTTGCAAGAGGGATAATGGGTCAAACTATGCATAACTCAGGTCTTAAATTTTCAAACGTATTAGACGAAGAAACAATAAATAAAATAGCAGAATCGGCATGGGGAAAAATTTGGACAACTTTCACTAGTTTCGGAACTGTAAGCGCAGGATTTATAGGAATAATAATAGCAATGAAGACAATTAAATTTGTTGCTGATACATTTATTCATGGCTACGCTTTATATAGCGTTTTCGGATGGTCCCTCCACTTATTAGGATCCATATGGGATTCTGTAACTAATGTACTATTACATTTGGGATCAACTTCTAAAACACCAACGACACCAACAACCACAAATCTAACCGCTATAACTACTGAAAAAGAAGAAGCTTCAGCACCGACAGAAGAAATTAGTCTACTGCAAGATAAAGAAGGTAATATCAACAAAGAAGAAACACTCCAATTATATCCTCAATTACATCCAAATTTAAGTACCTTCCGATTATAAAATGGCAACCACATTTTTAAGCATTTTAAACTCTGTACTAAAAGAAAATTCAAAAGAAAACATCATTATTAATTCAAATTATCAAGCACCGGCAAACGCTATTCATCAACCTCAATACGTTACAGAAATAAGATATAAAAATTACATTATTTGTAGTACTAGTGATGACCTAGAATTATCAAAAGAAAATGCAGCGTTTCGTTTAATTAAACAATTAACAAATGGAGAAAACTCATTTCTGAAAACTGCAACAATAACATTTAAAATTAAACTAATTCAAAAACTAAATGATTATTGCTATCAAAATGAAATGGGTATTCCAAAATTTTCAGTTTTTAAAGCTAACACATCAGAAGTTACAGCAAATTGGATAACAATTTGCACAGTAGGAAAAATTAAAAAATCAGCTATATCAAGTGATTGTTTGACAGCAAAAGCAACATCAGCATTAATGACTTTAGCAACCTTACATAACATAGACAGATATAATAATTCACTAAAAGATTCAATAACAAACTGTTTTTCAAAAATGACAATTGCAAACGAAAAGAAAAATTCCTTTACAAACACAAATTTTCCTTCCACTTCAAAATCCCATGAAGAAATTAAAAGTTTTAAAAAATGTAATTTTTGCGGACAACGCAAAAATAGCATTTATCATAAATTATAAAAATAATAATACTTAATTCTGTTTCAGAAATGGAGAATAAGAATAAAATGCTCTTAGTAATTTTTACCATTTTAATAGGAATAAATAAAGGTATATCTCAAATTATACCTCAAGATATTCCATTTACGCAAGCTCCAGGACTATATTACGAACCTTTAAAAACTATACAATTTCCTATTGGTGAAGTAAAATTTATTTATCATACTAATCACAAATTATTATTCAGTAAATTATCAAACTTTAAAAAATTTCATGAACAAATCAAAATAAGTTGCGTATTTCTCTGCATAGATGCAAGACATCAATTTGAACGTAAAGTTTTAGAATTTGAAGAAATAATTTATGAAACAAAAAAACTTATAATTGAGTCAACAGAACCAGTACAAAAAACTGACATTTTTTATTTTTTAGAAAAAAAAGAAACAGTTAACAATATCACAATGAAAACTGCAGATAAAAATACCTTTATACAACAAATTTTTATTCTTGACTCTCCTAATTCAACTGATATATACAAACAATTATATCTAATCGAAAAATACATTAAAACACTGCAAAACATACAAGAAATTTTACTAGCATCAATAAATAATAAATGGCATCAATCTATTCCAATAAATTCAGATTTGTTAAATTACACCAGAAATACTAAAAATCTTTTTAAATTATTAAAAACTAAATCTTTCAGTTCAAACAAAAATTTATATATCCTATACTCATTTCCAGAAAAAATGTCAGAAAGCTTTGAGCTATTTAAAATTTATTCGTATCCAATATTTCATAAAACATCTTCTATTTCTATAAAAATAGACTCTCAAATAATAGGTCTGTCCAGTAATAATAAGAAATATTTTCTAACCTCAAATTTAGAAGAAAAATTTACACCATTTATTAATCATGCAGAAATAAATCCAACTTGTGAATCTAGCATATTAATCAATTCAACATATTATAACTGCAAGTTTATTAAATCTAGTACATTTCCAATCTTAACTCCATTACTTCAACATAACTCTTGGATTTATGCTACGCAAAAATTAAAACAAATTGATATTCAATGTTTTAAGAGATCCTTTACTCAACTTGTCAGAAATACTGGAATTATAAAACTACCTTTTGATTGTTCAATAAAAATTAATAATCAAATCTTACCTATAGAAATAGAAGAAATATCTAAGTTACCTTTAAAAGGACCAATTGTTATCGAGAATGAAAAACTAACTCAAAGTTTTAATACAAAAATTTTTAGTATATTTGAAAATGAGTTGGATGCATCAATTTTTAAAAATGAAAGTTATACTGAAGTTATTGAGATGCAAACATACAAAATTCATAATTATTTATTGATAATATTTCTAATAATCATAATAATCAATTTATCTATTACTCTAATATTCTATTTGAGATTAAAGAAAAGTCATAAATTATTGACTGCAAGAAATTTACTGAATAATTACATAAAAAATGAAGTATTAATTGAAACAACAGTAAGGGAAACAGGGGTATGAAACAATGAAAAAGGAAAATATTATTCTAAATTTTTTTTTATTTTTCTTTTTAACAAATATATACAAATATTTTGATGATATATATAAAAGTATATTTGGTATATACTTTTTACGGTCCGAAATACTGAAAACAATAAATAATAATTAATTAAAAACCAATTTACAAATGGAAGTACGTTTACATAATTGGTATACACTTACGCGCTCCACCTTTTTACACCGTATTGTCCATTTTACACCACCCGCCATGAAAGGATGTCCTAAAGGATCCACAGATTCAAATATGTGACTCTTCAGGCGAGATAATCCCTCACTTATAGAGCAGTGTAAATTAACTTTCCATTCGAACGGAATCTCCAAAGTAACATTATGGATGTCCGTAAAGACTTTTATGTCTTTATTATGCAAAGGTTTTAATTCCTTGTCAAACCATTTTCCATAATCACCAACCTACAACAAAAATTATACATAACAAAGTAGTAAATATATAATAAAACAAATAAAGAAAAAATGCAATAATAATTTATACTTACTCGAACCAAATCATTGCCTATGAATTTTACTTTTCTATTAAACAAGAAAAAAGACTTCCCAGTATTATAGAAAAAATCAAATAAACCTCTATTGTCCTGGAGAATAGAATTTTTAACGGCAGCAAATTCAAAAGGTAACTTAATGATTGTGCTGTTGTATATAACTTGAGGAACATCTAACAAAATCCTTTTGTTACCATGCCAAGTAATCCTCTCTTTGTCAACCTACCAAACAAACAACATTTTTTTATATTATTAACAAAAATTTATTACTATAATTATACAAAACATAATATTATTAATGATAAATAACTAATATTAACAAACATAATAATAAATAATAATAATATTAACAATATGAATATATTGTAGTTATAGTATATGCGTAAATTAATAAATATACTAATAAATTTTTGTTTACTTACAATCCTAATCCTAGTTGTATCAAAAGTAAAATGTTTTCCTTCTAGGTAATGCAATCCTTGAGGCCCATTTATTGCAAACTGTCGTGATATTGCATATCTTATCAATTCTCTTTCTGGTAAATCAGACCACCAATCTAAGCCGCGATACCTCTTTGAGTTATGATGAATTAGAAAATGAGAGAAATTTCCCGCTCTTGGTTTCCAAAGATTTAAAGACTTTAATGGGTTGGTTAATTTTTCAAATACAGACAAATTAGAAATCCTATTTGAATTGAATAAAATAAAGCACATGGATTCCATTTCAGAAATCAGTTCACTTTTAATTTCTTTTCGGAAACGTTTTTTATCCGGTACTTCAACATCTTCTTCGCTCTTTCTCTTCCTAATTTTTTCCATCACATTTTTTTCTAATTTTTTCCTCTTACTTTCTTCAAACATTTCACATTTCACATTCACATTTTCTTCGCTCTTTCTCTTCTTACTTTCTTCAAACATTACTTTTCTCGATGAACATTCTTCATCTAAAATAATGTCTTCATGACATTCTTCGTTCGAAACAATACTTTCACGACAAACTTCGCGAACACTACACTCTTCATCAATCTCCATATCACAAACCGAATAATCCTCTTCACTCAGTTCAAAATTTTCAAGATCATCTAAATCCTTTAATACATTATCCAAAAAATTCTCTAAACCAACGTCAAAACTAGGAGAAGACATTTTTATGTTTATGAAAATATCAAGTATATAACAGAAAAGATCAGTCGCGAGAAACAGATAATAAGAAACTGAATTTTGAACAAAGGGAAAACAATGCATGTCCTGCCAAACATCCCTACTACTTTTTTTTCAAAACTCAAGAAACCAATTGAAAATTCAGAAAATCGTCTTATTGCTAGGTGGGTGTTGCCTTGAGTGATAAAGAAAATCAAACAAACTAGGGACGTTGGGCAGGTATACCTAGAGAAAATGAACCTTGTTTTTGCATAAAAAATTTCTTTTGAGGATTGTAGCTTAAATATTAGGTTTAGAAAAAAGTTGAATACAGTTTTGGAATCAGCGCAAAAAAGCGCATCGAATTACATCATAAAAAATCGAAATCGGTCAAGAATTACCGGAGTTATGACCACTTTTGTAAAATTTATGAAAATCCAAAATTATTTTACAAAATTATTTTTCGTTTTCAAACATTGAATTTCTAAAAAAAAAAAAAAAAAAGGTCATCAAAATTTTTTTTTGCGGAAAAACAAAAATTAAGTAGTGAAATTAAAATGTTTAAAAGCAAATGAAATTTATGAAGTGTGATTGAAATTAAAATGTTTAAAAGCAAATGAAATTTATAAAACGTGCAAAAGCATGTGAAATTTGTAAATTACGATTGAAATTAAAATGCGTAAAAGAATATGAAATTTATAAAGTATGATTGAAATTAAAATATATATGATGTATCTATCTATGATTGAAGATTGAATGCATAAAAATTAGATCTATAAAGTATGAGTATATTAAGTTATTGCGTCGTTTGAGCATGTTCGTTTTGCTTCTCTCATGCTCAATCTAAGGGGGGAGGTGTTACGTCCGTAACCTATTACCCTATAAATTATATTACTAATGTATGCGTATTCTTATAACATATTGTATTTAACTTTCATATATTAACCCTTATAATATCTATTTTAATTATTGCATTATATCCAGTATATTTCTCTATTAAAATATCGTAATTATCATTTATACACATTTCTATTATAGTATTATATTAGTACATTTTTATATTGTATTCTATTGTCATATATATTTCGCATATTGATTACTGTACATTTACCATGTATTTTGAAAGTATAACAATCCAAGAAAGGAAAGTAATATTATGAATCATGTAAAAAGAATAACGATGAAGCGACAATTCGATAACCTTCTAAAAACGTAAGCCGGACGAAAGAAAGGAAAAGCAGCAAACCCCGACGAGCTTAGGTGTAAACAAACGCCGAGTAACTCAGCGAAAGGTGATGCGTACAATCTCCTGGATTCCATGCATAGAACAGTTCTTACGCTATTAACTAGCACAAGGAGAGACAAATTTCAGCACGTGTACAATTTTTCGGGTACATTACAGTTATGAAATTCAATATATAAAGGGCAAGCAGTTTCATTCAAGCAGAGAGTAATTTTTTGGGAATCAACTTGAACACATCGTGAAGCATCGCTCTAGGGTAAAGAGAGTAATTTTTTGGGAATCAACTTGAACACATCGTGAAGCATCGCTCTAGGGTAAAGAGAGTAATTTTTTGGGAATCAACTTGAACACATCGTGAAGCATCGCTCTAGGGTAAAGAGAGTAATTTTTTGGGAATCAACTTGAACACATCGTGAAGCATCGCTCTAGGGTAAAGAGTATATTGTCAACAAGTGAATTATATCTTCAAGTTTTATTTTTGAAACGAAGTATCTTAAAGTACAAATAATTTCCAAAAATATCAAATTGGAAATTAAACCAAGTTCCAACGAAAGTTTAATATTGGAATAGCAGTTCCAAGTTTCAACAAAAACTTATATCGAAATATAACAAATTTCGAACCATCGAAATTTGCTCAAGAGGCGACAACTGTCTGGAAGAAAGCAGATATTTTCCAAATACAATACACTATCTCATTAGTGTAAACAAGAGGATCAACACTCACCCATTAAGGATAACTGTGCTAACCCCCCATTGCGTCTAGCCCTCAACGCCATCGAAGATCGGAAAACCAGATACAACCACCAGTCTAAACAACACCAGTAATCGTTATTCTTTAAAAGTAAGATTTTCTAAACTCAATTATACTCATTGTATTTTGTCAATTCTTTTCTTTCTTGTTGGTTTTTAAATAAATTATTCTCTCAATACATTTAGTAGGCTCATTGACTTATCCTCATCCCAAATTAGATTCATTTATGAAACTAATTTAAAACGAGGAACGATAGGTATATTTAAAAAGGTTTCTTGTTTTGACGTAACATTATTAAAAAAATTTAGTGCACTAAATGATACTTGATGTTGCAGTAATTATCGAAAAAAATAAATTAAATACTTAAGTAATTAATGAGGCATTAATTTACATATTTTTGCAGCATTTAAATTTTCTTGTAAAAGTATAGATATTTCGCTTTTTTAATTTCTCTCTTCGTATCGCAAAATTCACTTCTTTAATGAATCACTTAGAATTTTTTTGTAATTAAAATATTTGTTTTTAAAAAATTAAATTTCTGTATTTAATTTGTTTAATTTTCTGTTTTACGATCGGATTTTGATTAAAATTGTAAGATTTTTTCTTTTTATACAGAAATTATTATTCCGTAGCAGTCGAAAGTGTGGTTATGTCACTTATTTTGTAAAAATAATTAATTTACTATTAAAAAGAAGAATTTTTTGTATTATTATTAATGAAAATTAGAAATGTAAACAATATTGCTTTTTATTTCTGTAAATTTTACAATTAAAAAAAGTATTGTATTTTATAAATTTTTTTTTCTGTATGAATATTTTCTAGAATAATTTTTAATGTAGGTAACATATATTTTTTTAATTATTTAAAAAACTTAGAGCACTAAATGATTCTTGATGTTGCAGTAATTATCTAAAAAAATTAATTAATTACTTATGTAATTAATGAGGCATTAAATTACATATTTTTGCGGCATTTAAATTTTCTTGTAAAAGTATAGATATTTCGCTTTTTTAATTTTTCTCTTCGTACCGCAAAATTCACTTTTTGAGTAAATCACTTAGAATTTTTTTTGTAATTAAAATAATTGTTTTTAAAAAATTAAATTTCTGTAATTAATTTGTTTAATTATCTGTTTTACGATAGGATTTTCATTAAAATTGTAAGATTTTTTCTTTTTATACAGAAATTATTATTCCGTAGCAGTCGAAAGTGTGGTTATGTCACTTATTTTGCAAAAATAATTAATTTACTATGAAAAAGAAGAATTTTTTGTGTTATTAATTATGAAAATTTGAAATGTAAACAATATTGCTTTTTATTTCTGTAAATTTTACAATTAAAAAAAGTATTGTATTTTATAAATTTTTTTTTCTGTATGAATATTTTCTAGAATAATTTTTAATGTAGTTAACATATATTTTTTTAATTATTTAAAAAACTTAGAGCACTAAATGATACTTGATGTTGCAGTAATTGTCTAAAAAAATAAATTAATTATTTAAGTAATTAATGAGGCATTAAATTACATATTTTTGCGGCATTTAAATTTTCTTGTAAAAGTATAGATATTTCGCTTTTTTAATTTTTCTCTTCGTACCGCAAAATTCACTTTTTGAGTGAATCACTTAGAATTTTTTTGTAATTAAAATAATTGTTTTTAAAAAATTAAATTTCTGTAATTAATTTGTTTAATTTTCTGTTTTACGATCGGATTTTCATTAAAATTGTAAGATTTTTTCTTTTTATACAGAAATTATTATTCCGTAGCCGTCGAAAGTGTGGTTATGTCACATATTATGGAAAAATAATTAATTTACTATGAAAAAGAAGAATTTTTTGTTGTTATTAATTTTGAAAATTTGAAATGTAAACAATATTGCTTTTTATTTCTGTAAATTTTACAATTAAAAAAAGTATTGTATTTTATAAATTTTTTTTTCTGTATGAATATTTTCTAGAATAATTTTTAATGTAGTTAACATATATTTTTTTAATTATTAAAAAAATTTAGAGCACTAAATGATACTTGATGTTGCAGTAATTTTCTAAAAAAATAAATTAATTATTTAAGTAATTAATGAGGCATTAAATTACATATTTTTGCGGCATTTAAATTTTCTTGTAAAAGTATAAATATTTCGCTTTTTTAATTTCTCTCTTCGTACCGCAAAATTCACTTTTTGAGTGAATCATTTAGAATTTTTTTTTGTAATTAAAATAATTGTTTTTAAAAAATTAAATTTCTGTAATTAATTTGTTTAATTTTCTGTTTTACGATCGGATTTTCATTAAAATTGTAAGATTTTTTCTTTTTATACAGAAATTATTATTCCGTAGCCGTCGAAAGTGTGGTTATGTCACTTATTATGGAAAAATAATTAATTTACTATGAAAAAGAAGAATTTTTTGTTGTTATTAATTTTGAAAATTTGAAATGTAAACAATATTGCTTTTTATTTCTGTAAATTTTACAATTAAAAAAAGTATTGTATTTTATAAATTTTTTTTTCTGTATGAATATTTTCTAGAATAATTTTTAATGTAGTTAACATATATTTTTTTAATTATTTAAAAAATTTAGAGCACTAAATGATACTTGTTGTTGCAGTAATTATCTAAAAAAATAAATTAATTACTTAAGTAATTAATGAGGCATTAATTTACATATTTTTGCGGCATTTAAATTTTCTTGTAAAAGTATAGATATTTCGCTTTTTTAATTTTTCTCTTCGTACCGCAAAATTCACTTTTTGAGTGAATCATTTAGAATTTTTTTTTGTAATTAAAATAATTGTTTTTAAAAAATTAAATTTCTGTATTTAATTTGTTTAATTTTCTGTTTTACGATCGGATTTTCATTAAAATTGTAAGATTTTTTCTTTTTATACAGAAATTATTATTCCGTAGCCGTCGAAAGTGTGGTTATGTCACATATTATGGAAAAATAATTAATTTACTATGAAAAAGAAGAATTTTTTGTTGTTATTAATTTTGAAAATTTGAAATGTAAACAATATTGCTTTTTATTTCTGTAAATTTTACAATTAAAAAAAGTATTGTATTTTATAAATTTTTTTTTCTGTATGAATATTTTCTAGAATAATTTTTAATGTAGTTAACATATATTTTTTTAATTATTTAAAAAATTTAGAGCACTAAATGATACTTGTTGTTGCAGTAATTATCTAAAAAAATAAATAAATTACTTAAGTAATTAATGAGGCATTAAATTACATATTTTTGCGGCATTTAAATTTTCTTGTAAAAGTATAAATATTTCGCTTTTTTAATTTTTCTCTTCGTACCGCAAAATTCACTTTTTGAGTGAATCACTTAGAATTTTTTTGTAATTAAAATAATTGTTTTTAAAAAATTAAATTTCTGTAATTAATTTGTTTAATTTTCTGTTTTACGATCGGATTTTCATTAAAATTGTAAGATTTTTTCTTTTTATACAGAAATTATTATTCCGTAGCAGTCGAAAGTGTGGTTATGTCACTTATTATGGAAAAATAATTAATTTACTATGAAAAAGAAGAATTTTTTGTTGTTATTAATTATAAAAATTTGAAATGTAAACAATATTGCTTTTTATTTCTGTAAATTTTACAATTAAAAAAAGTATTGTTTTTTATAAATTTTTTTTCTGTATGAATATTTTCTAGAATAATTTTTAATGTAGTTAACATATATTTTTTTAATTATTTAAAAAATTTAGAGCACTAAATGATACTTGTTGTTGCAGTAATTATCTAAAAAAATAAATTAATTACTTAAGTAATTAATGAGGCATTAATTTACATATTTTTGCGGCATTTAAATTTTCTTGTAAAAGTATAGATATTTCGCTTTTTTAATTTTTCTCTTCGTACCGCAAAATTCACTTTTTGAGTGAATCACTTAGAATTTTTTTGTAATTAAAATAATTGTTTTTAAAAAATTAAATTTCTGTAATTAATTTGTTTAATTTTCTGTTTTACGATCGGATTTTCATTAAAATTGTAAGATTTTTTCTTTTTATACAGAAATTATTATTCCGTAGCAGTCGAAAGTGTGGTTATGTCACTTGTTTTGGAAAAATAATTAATTTACTATGAAAAAGAAGAATTTTTTGTGTTATTAATTATAAAAATTTGAAATGTAAACAATATTGCTTTTTATTTCTGTAAATTTTACAATTAAAAAAAGTATTGTATTTTATAAATTTTTTTTTCTGTATGAATATTTTCTAGAATAATTTTTAATGTAGTTAACATATATTTTTTTAATTATTTAAAAAATTTAGAGCACTAAATGATACTTGTTGTTGCAGTAATTATCTAAAAAAATAAATTAATTACTTAAGTAATTAATGAGGCATTAATTTACATATTTTTGCGGCATTTAAATTTTCTTGTATAAGTATAGATATTTCGCTTTTTTAATTTTTCTCTTCGTACCGCAAAATTCACTTTTTGAGTGAATCACTTAGAATTTTTTTGTAATTAAAATAATTGTTTTTAAAAAATTAAATTTCTGTAATTAATTTGTTTAATTTTCTGTTTTACGATCGGATTTTCATTAAAATTGTAAGATTTTTTCTTTTTATACAGAAATTATTATTCCGTAGCAGTCGAAAGTGTGGTTATGTCACTTGTTTTGGAAAAATAATTAATTTACTATTAAAAAGAAGAATTTTTTGTGTTATTAATTATAAAAATTTGAAATGTAAACAATATTGCTTTTTATTTCTGTAAATTTTACAATTAAAAAAAGTATTGTTTTTTATAAATTTTTTTTCTGTATGAATATTTTCTAGAATAATTTTTAATGTAGTAAACATACATTTTTTTAATTATTTAAAACATTTAGAGCACTAAATGATACTTGTTGTTGCAGTAATTTTCTAAAAAAATAAATTAATTAGTTAAGTAATTAATAAGGCATTAATTTACATATTTTTGCGGCATTTAAATTTTCTTGTATAAGTATAGATATTTCGCTTTTTTAATTTTTCTCTTCGTACCGCAAAATTCACTTTTTGAGTGAATCACTTAGAATTTTTTTGTAATTAAAATAATTGTTTTTAAAAAATTAAATTTCTGTAATTAATTTGTTTAATTTTCTGTTTTACGATCGGATTTTCATTAAAATTGTAAGATTTTTTCTTTTTATACAGAAATTATTATTCCGTAGCAGTCGAAAGTGTGGTTATGTCACTTATTTTGGAAAAATAATTAATTTACTATTAAAAAGAAGAATTTTTTGTGTTATTAATTATGAAAATTAGAAATGTAAACAATATTGCTTTTTATTTCTGTAAATTTTACAATTAAAAAAAGTATTGTTTTTTATAAATTTATTTTTTCTGTATGAATATTTTCTAGAATAATTTTTAATGTAGTTAACATATATTTTTTTAATTATTTAAAAAATTTAGAGCACTAAATGATACTTGTTGTTGCAGTAATTATCTAAAAAAATAAATTAATTACTTAAGTAATTAATGAGGCATTAAATTACATATTTTTGCGGCATTTAAATTTTCTTGTAAAAGTATAGATATTTCGCTTTTTTAATTTTTCTCTTCGTACCGCAAAATTCACTTTTTGAGTGAATCACTTAGAATTTTTTTGTAATTAAAATAATTGTTTTTAAAAAATTAAATTTCTGTAATTAATTTGTTTAATTTTCTGTTTTACGATCGGATTTTCATTAAAATTGTAAGATTTTTTCTTTTTATACAGAAATTATTATTCCGTAGCAGTCGAAAGTGTGGTTATGTCACTTTTTTTGGAAAAATAATTAATTTACTATTAAAAAGAAGAATTTTTTGTGTTATTAATTATGAAAATTAGGAATGTAAACAATATTGCTTTTCATTTCTGTAAATTTTACAATTAAAAAAAGTATTGTTTTTTAAAAATTTATTTTTTTTTGGATAAATATTTTCTAGAATAATTTTTAATGTAGTTAACATATATTTTCTTAATGATTTAAAAAATTTAGAGCACTAAATGATACTTGTTGTTGCAGTAATTATCTAAAAAAATAAATTAATTACTTAAGTAATTAATGAGGCATTAATTTACATATTTTTGCGGCATTTAAATTTTCTTGTAAAAGTATAGATATTTCGCTTTTTTAATTTTTCTCTTCGTACCGCAAAATTCACTTTTTGAGTGAATCACTTAGAATTTTTTTGTAATTAAAATAATTGTTTTTAAAAAATTAAATTTCTGTAATTAATTTGTTTAATTTTCTGTTTTACGATCGGATTTTCATTAAAATTGTAAGATTTTTTCTTTTTATACAGAAATTATTATTCCGTAGCAGTCGAAAGTGTGGTTATGTCACTTATTTTGGAAAAATAATTAATTTACTATGAAAAAGAAGAATTTTTTGTGTTATTAATTATAAAAATTTGAAATGTAAACAATATTGCTTTTTATTTCTGTAAATTTTACAATTAAAAAAAGTATTATTTTTTATAAATTTTTTTTTCTGTATGAATATTTTCTAGAATAATTTTTAATGTAGTTAACATATATTTTTTTAATTATTTAAAAAATTTAGAGCACTAAATGATACTTGTTGTTGCAGTAATTATCTAAAAAAATAAATTAATTACTTAAGTAATTAATGAGGCATTAAATTACATATTTTTGCGGCATTTAAATTTTCTTGTAAAAGTATAGATATTTCGCTTTTTTAATTTTTCTCTTCGTACCGCAAAATTCACTTTTTGAGTGAATCACTTAGAATTTTTTTGTAATTAAAATAATTGTTTTTAAAAAATTAAATTTCTGTACTTAATTTGTTTAATTTTCTGTTTTACGATCGGATTTTCATTAAAATTGTAAGATTTTTTCTTTTTATACAGAAATTATTATTCCGTAGCAGTCGAAAGTGTGGTTATGTCACTTGTTTTGGAAAAATAATTAATTTACTATTAAAAAGAAGAATTTTTTGTGTTATTAATTATAAAAATTTGAAATGTAAACAATATTGCTTTTTATTTCTGTAAATTTTACAATTAAAAAAAGTATTGTATTTTATAAATTTTTTTTTTCTATATGAATATTTTCTAGAATAATTTTTAATGTAGTTAACATATATTTTTTTAATTATTTAAAAAATTTAGAGCACTAAATGATACTTGTTGTTGCAGTAATTATCTAAAAAAATAAATTAATTACTTAAGTAATTAATAAGGCATTAATTTACATATTTTTGCGGCATTTAAATTTTCTTGTAAAAGTATAGATATTTCGCTTTTTTAATTTTTCTCTTCGTACCGCAAAATTCACTTTTTGAGTGAATCACTTAGAATTTTTTTGTAATTAAAATAATTGTTTTTAAAAAATTAAATTTCTGTAATTAATTTGTTTAATTTTCTGTTTTACGATCGGATTTTCATTAAAATTGTAAGATTTTTTCTTTTTATACAGAAATTATTATTCCGTAGCAGTCGAAAGTGTGGTTATGTCACTTATTTTGGAAAAATAATTAATTTACTATTAAAAAGAAGAATTTTTTGTGTTATTAATTATGAAAATTAGAAATGTAAACAATATTGCTTTTCATTTCTGTAAATTTTACAATTAAAAAAAGTATTGATTTTTAAAAATTTATTTTTTTTGGATGAATATTTTCTAGAATAATTTTTAATGTAGTTAACATATATTTTCTTAATGATTTAAAAAATTTAGAGCACTAAATGATACTTGTTGTTGCAGTAATTATCTACAAAAATAAATTAATTACCTAAGTAATTAATGAGGCATTAAATTACATATTTTTGCGGCATTTAAATTTTCTTGTAAATGTATAAATATTTCGCTTTTTTAATTTTTCTCTTCGTACCGCAAAATTCACTTTTTGAGTGAATCACTTAGAATTTTTTTGTAATTAAAATAATTGTTTTTAAAAAATTAAATTTCTGTAATTAATTTGTTTAATTTTCTGTTTTACGATCGGATTTTCATTAAAATTGTAAGATTTTTTCTTTTTATACAGAAATTATTATTCCGTAGCAGTCGAAAGTGTGGTTATGTCACTTATTTTGGAAAAATAATTAATTTACTATGAAAAAGAAGAATTTTTTGTGTTATTAATTATGAAAATTTGAAATGTAAACAATATTGCTTTTTATTTCTGTAAATTTTACAATTAAAAAAAGTATTGTATTTAATAAATTTTTTTTTCTGTATGAATATTTTCTAGAATAATTTTTAATGTAGTTAACATATATTTTTTTAATTATTTAAAAAATTTAGAGCACTAAATGATACTTGTTGTTGCAGTAATTATCTAAAAAAATAAATTAATTACTTAAGTAATTAATGAGGCATTAATTTACATATTTTTGCGGCATTTAAATTTTCTTGTAAAAGTATAGATATTTCGCTTTTTTAATTTTTCTCTTCGTACCGCAAAATTCACTTTTTGAGTGAATCACTTAGAATTTTTTTGTAATTAAAATAATTGTTTTTAAAAAATTAAATTTCTGTAATTAATTTGTTTAATTTTCTGTTTTACGATCGGATTTTCATTAAAATTGTAAGATTTTTTCTTTTTATACAGAAATTATTATTCCGTAGCAGTCGAAAGTGTGGTTATGTCACTTATTTTGGAAAAATAATTAATTTACTATGAAAAAGAAGAATTTTTTGTGTTATTAATTATAAAAATTTGAAATGTAAACAATATTGCTTTTTATTTCTGTAAATTTTACAATTAAAAAAAGTATTGTTTTTTATAAATTTTTTTTCTGTATGAATATTTTCTAGAATAATTTTTAATGTAGTTAACATATATTTTTTTAATTATTTAAAAAATTTAGAGCACTAAATGATACTTGTTGTTGCAGTAATTATCTAAAAAAATAAATTAATTACTTAAGTAATTAATGAGGCATTAATTTACATATTTTTGCGGCATTTAAATTTTCTTGTATAAGTATAGATATTTCGCTTTTTTAATTTTTCTCTTCGTACCGCAAAATTCACTTTTTGAGTGAATCACTTAGAATTTTTTTGTAATTAAAATAATTGTTTTTAAAAAATTAAATTTCTGTAATTAATTTGTTTAATTTTCTGTTTTACGATCGGATTTTCATTAAAATTGTAAGATTTTTTCTTTTTATACAGAAATTATTATTCCGTAGCAGTCGAAAGTGTGGTTATGTCACTTATTTTGGAAAAATAATTAATTTACTATGAAAAAGAAGAATTTTTTGTGTTATTAATTATAAAAATTTGAAATGTAAACAATATTGCTTTTTATTTCTGTAAATTTTACAATTAAAAAAAGTATTGTTTTTTATAAATTTATTTTTTCTGTATGAATATTTTCTAGAATAATTTTTAATGTAGTTAACATATATTTTTTTAATTATTTAAAAAATTTAGAGCACTAAATGATACTTGTTGTTGCAGTAATTATCTAAAAAAATAAATTAATTACTTAAGTAATTAATGAGGCATTAATTTACATATTTTTGCGGCATTTAAATTTTCTTGTATAAGTATAGATATTTCGCTTTTTTAATTTTTCTCTTCGTACCGCAAAATTCACTTTTTGAGTGAATCACTTAGAATTTTTTTGTAATTAAAATAATTGTTTTTAAAAAATTAAATTTCTGTAATTAATTTGTTTAATTTTCTGTTTTACGATCGGATTTTCATTAAAATTGTAAGATTTTTTCTTTTTATACAGAAATTATTATTCCGTAGCAGTCGAAAGTGTGGTTATGTCACTTATTTTGGAAAAATAATTAATTTACTATGAAAAAGAAGAATTTTTTGTGTTATTAATTATAAAAATTTGAAATGTAAACAATATTGCTTTTTATTTCTGTAAATTTTACAATTAAAAAAAGTATTGTTTTTTATAAATTTATTTTTTCTGTATGAATATTTTCTAGAATAATTTTTAATGTAGTTAACATATATTTTTTTAATTATTTAAAAAATTTAGAGCACTAAATGATACTTGTTGTTGCAGTAATTATCTAAAAAAATAAATTAATTACTTAAGTAATTAATGAGGCATTAAATTACATATTTTTGCGGCATTTAAATTTTCTTGTAAAAGTATAGATATTTCGCTTTTTTAATTTTTCTCTTCGTACCGCAAAATTCACTTTTTGAGTGAATCACTTAGAATTTTTTTGTAATTAAAATAATTGTTTTTAAAAAATTAAATTTCTGTACTTAATTTGTTTAATTTTCTGTTTTACGATCGGATTTTCATTAAAATTGTAAGATTTTTTCTTTTTATACAGAAATTATTATTCCGTAGCAGTCGAAAGTGTGGTTATGTCACTTGTTTTGGAAAAATAATTAATTTACTATTAAAAAGAAGAATTTTTTGTGTTATTAATTATGAAAATTAGAAATGTAAACAATATTGCTTTTTATTTCTGTAAATTTTACAATTAAAAAAAATATTGTTTTTTATAAATTTTTTTTCTGTATGAATATTTTCTAGAATAATTTTTAATGTAGTTAACATATATTTTTTTAATTATTTAAAAAATTTAGAGCACTAAATGATACTTGTTGTTGCAGTAATTATCTAAAAAAATAAATTAATTACTTAAGTAATTAATAAGGCATTAATTTACATATTTTTGCGGCATTTAAATTTTCTTGTAAAAGTATAGATATTTCGCTTTTTTAATTTTTCTCTTCGTACCGCAAAATTCACTTTTTGAGTGAATCACTTAGAATTTTTTTGTAATTAAAATAATTGTTTTTAAAAAATTAAATTTCTGTAATTAATTTGTTTAATTTTCTGTTTTACGATCGGATTTTCATTAAAATTGTAAGATTTTTTCTTTTTATACAGAAATTATTATTCCGTAGCAGTCGAAAGTGTGGTTATGTCACTTATTATGGAAAAATAATTAATTTACTATGAAAAAGAAGAATTTTCTGTTGTTATTAATTTTGAAAATTAGAAATGTAAACAATATTGCTTTTTATTTCTGTAAATTTTACAATTAAAAAATGTATTGTTTTTTATAAATTTATTTTTTCTGTATGAATATTTTCTAGAATAATTTTTAATGTAGTTAACATATATTTTTTTAATTATTTAAAAAATTTAGAGCACTAAATGATACTTGTTGTTGCAGTAATTATCTAAAAAAATAAATTAATTACTTAAGTAATTAATGAGGCATTAAATTACATATTTTTGCGGCATTTAAATTTTCTTGTAAAAGTATAGATATTTCGCTTTTTTAATTTTTCTCTTCGTACCGCAAAATTCACTTTTTGAGTGAATCACTTAGAATTTTTTTGTAATTAAAATAATTGTTTTTAAAAAATTAAATTTCTGTAATTAATTTGTTTAATTTTCTGTTTTACGATCGGATTTTCATTAAAATTGTAAGATTTTTTCTTTTTATACAGAAATTATTATTCCGTAGCAGTCGAAAGTGTGGTTATGTCACTTGTTTTGGAAAAATAATTAATTTACTATTAAAAAGAAGAATTTTTTGTGTTATTAATTATAAAAATTTGAAATGTAAACAATATTGCTTTTTATTTCTGTAAATTTTACAATTAAAAAAAGTATTGTATTTTATAAATTTTTTTTTTCTATATGAATATTTTCTAGAATAATTTTTAATGTAGTTAACATATATTTTTTTAATTATTTAAAAAATTTAGAGCACTAAATGATACTTGTTGTTGCAGTAATTATCTAAAAAAAATTAATTACTTAAGTAATTAATAAGGCATTAATTTACATATTTTTGCGGCATTTAAATTTTCTTGTAAAAGTATAGATATTTCGCTTTTTTAATTTTTCTCTTCGTACCGCAAAATTCACTTTTTGAGTGAATCACTTAGAATTTTTTTGTAATTAAAATAATTGTTTTTAAAAAATTAAATTTCTGTACTTAATTTGTTTAATTTTCTGTTTTACGATCGGATTTTCATTAAAATTGTAAGATTTTTTCTTTTTATACAGAAATTATTATTCCGTAGCAGTCGAAAGTGTGGTTATGTCACTTGTTTTGGAAAAATAATTAATTTACTATTAAAAAGAAGAATTTTTTGTGTTATTAATTATGAAAATTAGAAATGTAAACAATATTGCTTTTTATTTCTGTAAATTTTACAATTAAAAAAAGTATTGTTTTTATAAATTTATTTTTTCTGTATGAATATTTTCTAGAATAATTTTTAATGTAGTTAACATATATTTTTTTAATTATTTAAAAAATTTAGAGCACTAAATGATACTTGTTGTTGCAGTAATTATCTAAAAAAATAAATTAATTACTTAAGTAATTAATGAGGCATTAAATTACATATTTTTGCGGCATTTAAATTTTCTTGTAAAAGTATAGATATTTCGCTTTTTTAATTTTTCTCTTCGTACCGCAAAATTCACTTTTTGAGTGAATCACTTAGAATTTTTTTGTAATTAAAATAATTGTTTTTAAAAAATTAAATTTCTGTAATTAATTTGTTTAATTTTCTGTTTTACGATCGGATTTTCATTAAAATTGTAAGATTTTTTCTTTTTATACAGAAATTATTATTCCGTAGCAGTCGAAAGTGTGGTTATGTCACTTATTTTGGAAAAATAATTAATTTACTATTAAAAAGAAGAATTTTTTGTGTTATTAATTATGAAAATTAGAAATGTAAACAATATTGCTTTTTATTTCTGTAAATTTTACAATTAAAAAAAGTATTGTTTTTATAAATTTATTTTTTCTGTATGAATATTTTCTAAAATAATTTTTAATGTAGTTAACATATATTTTCTTAATTATTTAAAAAATTTAGAGCACTAAATGATACTTGTTGTTGCAGTAATTACCAAAAAAATTAAATTAATTACTTAAGTAATTAATGAGGCATTAAATTACATATTTTTGCGGCATTTAAATTTTCTTGTAAAAGTATAGATATTTCGCTTTTTTAATTTTTCTCTTCGTACCGCAAAATTCACTTTTTGAGTGAATCACTTAGAATTTTTTTGTAATTAAAATAATTGTTTTTAAAAAATTAAATTTCTGTAATTAATTTGTTTAATTTTCTGTTTTACGATCGGATTTTCATTAAAATTGTAAGATTTTTTCTTTTTATACAGAAATTATTATTCCGTAGCAGTCGAAAGTGTGGTTATGTCACTTGTTTTGGAAAAATAATTAATTTACTATTAAAAAGAAGAATTTTTTGTGTTATTAATTATGAAAATTAGAAATGTAAACAATATTGCTTTTTATTTCTGTAAATTTTACAATTAAAAAAAGTATTATTTTTTATAAATTTTTTTTTCTGTATGAATATTTTCTAGAATAATTTTTAATGTAGTAAACATACATTTTTTTAATTATTTAAAACATTTAGAGCACTAAATGATACTTGTTGTTGCAGTAATTTTCTAAAAAAATAAATTAATTACATAAGTAATTAATGAGGCATTAATTTACATATTTTTGCGGCATTTAAATTTTCTTGTAAAAGTATAGATATTTCGCTTTTTTAATTTTTCTCTTCGTACCGCAAAATTCACTTTTTGAGTGAATCACTTAGAATTTTTTTGTAATTAAAATAATTGTTTTTAAAAAATTAAATTTCTGTAATTAATTTGTTTAATTTTCTGTTTTACGATCGGATTTTCATTAAAATTGTAAGATTTTTTCTTTTTATACAGAAATTATTATTCCGTAGCAGTCGAAAGTGTGGTTATGTCACTTATTTTGGAAAAATAATTAATTTACAATGAAAAAGAAGAATTTTTTGTGTTATTTATTATGAAAATTAGAAATGTAAACAATATTGCTTTTTATTTCTATAAATTTTACAATTAAAAAAAGTATTGTTTTTATAAATTTTTTTTTCTGTATGAATATTTTCTAGAATAATTTTTAATGTAGTTAACATATATTTTTTTAATTATTTAAAAAATTTAGAGCACTAAATGATACTTGTTGTTGCAGTAATTATCTAAAAAAATAAATTAATTACTTAAGTAATTAATGAGGCATTAAATTACATATTTTTGCGGCATTTAAATTTTCTTGTAAAAGTATAGATATTTCGCTTTTTTAATTTTTCTCTTCGTACCGCAAAATTCACTTTTTGAGTGAATCACTTAGAATTTTTTTGTAATTAAAATAATTGTTTTTAAAAAATTAAATTTCTGTAATTAATTTGTTTAATTTTCTGTTTTACGATCGGATTTTCATTAAAATTGTAAGATTTTTTCTTTTTATACAGAAATTATTATTCCGTAGCAGTCGAAAGTGTGGTTATGTCACTTGTTTTGGAAAAATAATTAATTTACTATTAAAAAGAAGAATTTTTTGTGTTATTAATTATGAAAATTAGAAATGTAAACAATATTGCTTTTTATTTCTATAAATTTTACAATTAAAAAAAGTATTGTTTTTATAAATTTTTTTTTCTGTATGAATATTTTCTAGAATAATTTTTAATGTAGTTAACATATATTTTCTTAATTATTTAAAAAATTTAGAGCACTAAATGATACTTGTTGTTGCAGTAATAATCTAAAAAAATAAATTAATTACCTAAGTAATTAATGAGGCATTAAATTACATATTTTTGCGGCATTTAAATTTTCTTGTAAAAGTATAGATATTTCGCTTTTTTAATTTTTCTCTTCGTACCGCAAAATTCACTTTTTGAGTGAATCACTTAGAATTTTTTTGTAATTAAAATAATTGTTTTTAAAAAATTAAATTTCTGTAATTAATTTGTTTAATTTTCTATTTTACGATCGGATTTTCATTAAAATTGTAAGATTTTTTCTTTTTATACAGAAATTATTATTCCGTAGCAGTCGAAAGTGTGGTTATGTCACTTATTTTGGAAAAATAATTAATTTACAATGAAAAAGAAGAATTTTTTGTGTTATTTATTATGAAAATTAGAAATGTAAACAATATTGCTTTTTATTTCTATAAATTTTACAATTAAAAAAAGTATTGTTTTTATAAATTTATTTTTTCTGTATGAATATTTTCTAGAATAATTTTTAATGTAGTTAACATATATTTTTTTAATTATTTAAAAAATTTAGAGCACTAAATGATACTTGTTGTTGCAGTAATTATCTAAAAAAATAAATTAATTACTTAAGTAATTAATGAGGCATTAAATTACATATTTTTGCGGCATTTAAATTTTCTTGTAAAAGTATAGATATTTCGCTTTTTTAATTTTTCTCTTCGTACCGCAAAATTCACTTTTTGAGTGAATCACTTAGAATTTTTTTGTAATTAAAATAATTGTTTTTAAAAAATTAAATTTCTGTAATTAATTTGTTTAATTTTCTGTTTTACGATCGGATTTTCATTAAAATTGTAAGATTTTTTCTTTTTATACAGAAATTATTATTCCGTAGCAGTCGAAAGTGTGGTTATGTCACTTATTTTGGAAAAATAATTAATTTACTATTAAAAAGAAGAATTTTTTGTGTTATTAATTATGAAAATTAGAAATGTAAACAATATTGCTTTTTATTTCTGTAAATTTTACAATTAAAAAAAGTATTGTTTTTTATACATTTATTTTTTCTGTATGAATATTTTCTAGAATAATTTTTAATGTAGTTTACATATATTTTTTTAATTATTAAAAAAATTTAGAGCACTAAATGATACTTAATGTTGCAGTAATTTTCTAAAAAAATAAATAAATTACTTAAGTAATTAATGAGGCATTAAATTACATATTTTTGCGGCATTTATATTTTCTTGTAAAAGTATAGATATTTCGCTTTTTTAATTTTTCTCTTCGTACCGCAAAATTCACTTTTTGAGTGAATCACTTAGAATTTTTTTGTAATTAAAATAATTGTTTTTAAAAAATTAAATTTCTGTAATTAATTTGTTTAATTTTCTGTTTTACGATCGGATTTTCATTAAAATTGTAAGATTTTTTCTTTTTATACAGAAATTATTATTCCGTAGCAGTCGAAAGTGTGGTTATGTCACTTATTTTGGAAAAATAATTAATTTACTATTAAAAAGAAGAATTTTTTGTGTTATTAATTATAAAAATTTGAAATGTAAACAATATTGCTTTTTATTTCTGTAAATTTTACAATTAAAAAAAGTATTGTTTTTTATAAATTTTTTTTTTCTGTATGAATATTTTCTAGAATAATTTTTAATGTAGTAAACATACATTTTTTTAATTATTTAAAACATTTAGAGCACTAAATGATACTTGTTGTTGCAGTAATTATCTAAAAAAATAAATTAATTACTTAAGTAATTAATGAGGCATTAAATTACATATTTTTGCGGCATTTAAATTTTCTTGTAAAAGTATAGATATTTCGCTTTTTTAATTTTTCTCTTCGTACCGCAAAATTCACTTTTTGAGTGAATCACTTAGAATTTTTTTGTAATTAAAATAATTGTTTTTAAAAAAGTAAATTTCTGTAATTAATTTGTTTAATTTTCTGTTTTACGATCGGATTTTCATTAAAATTGTAAGATTTTTTCTTTTTATACAGAAATTATTATTCCGTAGCAGTCGAAAGTGTGGTTATGTCACTTATTTTGGAAAAATAATTAATTTACTATTAAAAAGAAGAATTTTTTGTGTTATTAATTATGAAAATTAGAAATGTAAACAATATTGCTTTTTATTTCTGTAAATTTTACAATTAAAAAAAGTATTGTTTTTTATAAATTTATTTTTTCTGTATGAATATTTTCTAGAATAATTTTTAATGTAGTTAACATATATTTTTTTAATTATTTAAAAAATTTAGAGCACTAAATGATACTTGTTGTTGCAGTAATTATCTAAAAAAATAAATTAATTACTTAAGTAATTAATGAGGCATTAAATTACATATTTTTGCGGCATTTAAATTTTCTTGTAAAAGTATAGATATTTCGCTTTTTTAATTTTTCTCTTCGTACCGCAAAATTCACTTTTTGAGTGAATCACTTAGAATTTTTTTGTAATTAAAATAATTGTTTTTAAAAAATTAAATTTCTGTAATTAATTTGTTTAATTTTCTGTTTTACGATCGGATTTTCATTAAAATTGTAAGATTTTTTCTTTTTATACAGAAATTATTATTCCGTAGCAGTCGAAAGTGTGGTTATGTCACTTATTTTGGAAAAATAATTAATTTACTATTAAAAAGAAGAATTTTTTGTGTTATTAATTATGAAAATTAGAAATGTAAACAATATTGCTTTTCATTTCTGTAAATTTTACAATTAAAAAAAGTATTGATTTTTAAAAATTTATTTTTTTTGGATGAATATTTTCTAGAATAATTTTTAATGTAGTTAACATATATTTTTTTAATTATTGAAACTATTTAGAGCACTAAATGATACTTGTTGTTGCAGTAATTATCTAAAAAAATAAATTAATTACTTAAGTAATTAATGAGGCATTAAATTACATATTTTTGCGGCATTTAAATTTTCTTGTAAAAGTATAGATATTTCGCTTTTTTAATTTTTCTCTTCGTACCGCAAAATTCACTTTTTGAGTGAATCACTTAGAATTTTTTTGTAATTAAAATAATTGTTTTTAAAAAATTAAATTTCTGTAATTAATTTGTTTAATTTTCTGTTTTACGATCGGATTTTCATTAAAATTGTAAGATTTTTTCTTTTTATACAGAAATTATTATTCCGTAGCAGTCGAAAGTGTGGTTATGTCACTTATTTTGGAAAAATAATTAATTTACTATTAAAAAGAAGAATTTTTTGTGTTATTAATTATGAAAATTAGAAATGTAAACAATATTGCTTTTTATTTCTGTAAATTTTACAATTAAAAAAAGTATTGTTTTTTATAAATTTATTTTTTCTGTATGAATATTTTCTAGAATAATTTTTAATGTAGTTAACATATATTTTTTTAATTATTTAAAAAATTTAGAGCACTAAATGATACTTGTTGTTGCAGTAATTATCTAAAAAAATAAATTAATTACTTAAGTAATTAATGAGGCATTAAATTACATATTTTTGCGGCATTTAAATTTTCTTGTAAAAGTATAGATATTTCGCTTTTTTAATTTTTCTCTTCGTACCGCAAAATTCACTTTTTGAGTGAATCACTTAGAATTTTTTTGTAATTAAAATAATTGTTTTTAAAAAATTAAATTTCTGTAATTAATTTGTTTAATTTTCTGTTTTACGATCGGATTTTCATTAAAATTGTAAGATTTTTTCTTTTTATACAGAAATTATTATTCCGTAGCAGTCGAAAGTGTGGTTATGTCACTTATTTTGGAAAAATAATTAATTTACTATTAAAAAGAAGAATTTTTTGTGTTATTAATTATGAAAATTAGAAATGTAAACAATATTGCTTTTTATTTCTGTAAATTTTACAATTAAAAAAAGTATTATTTTTTATAAATTTATTTTTTCTGTATGAATATTTTCTAGAATAATTTTTAATGTAGTTAACATATATTTTTTTAATTATTGAAACTATTTAGAGCACTAAATGATACTTGTTGTTGCAGTAATTATCTAAAAAAATAAATTAATTACTTAAGTAATTAATGAGGCATTAAATTACATATTTTTGCGGCATTTAAATTTTCTTGTAAAAGTATAGATATTTCGCTTTTTTAATTTTTCTCTTCGTACCGCAAAATTCACTTTTTGAGTGAATCACTTAGAATTTTTTTGTAATTAAAATAATTGTTTTTAAAAAATTAAATTTCTGTAATTAATTTGTTTAATTTTCTGTTTTACGATCGGATCTTCATTAAAATTGTAAGATTTTTTCTTTTTATACAGAAATTATTATTCCGTAGCAGTCGAAAGTGTGGTTATGTCACTTATTTTGGAAAAATAATTAATTTACTATGAAAAAGAATACATTTTTGGGTTATTTATTATGAAAATTTGAAATGTAAACAATATTCCTTTTTATTTCTGTAAATTTTACAATTAAAAAAAGTATTGTTTTTTATAAATTTATTTTTCCGTATGAATATTTTCTAGAATAATTTTTAATGTAGTTAACACATATTTTCTTAATTATTTAAATAATTTAGAGCACTAAATGATACTTGTTGTTGCAGTAATTATCTAATAAAATAAATTAATTACCTAAGTAATTAATGAGGCATTAAATTACATATTTTTGCGGCATTTAAATTTTCTTGTAAATGTATAAATATTTCGCTTTTTTAATTTTTCTCTTCGTACTGCAAAATTCACTTTTTGAGTGAATCACTTAGAATTTTTTTGAAATTAAAATAATTGCTTTTAAAAAATTAAATTTCTGTAATTAATTTGTTTAATTTTCTGTTTTACGATCGGATCTTCATTAAAATTGTAAGATTTTTTCTTTTTATACAGAAATTATTATTCCGTAGCAGTCGAAAGTGTGGTTATGTCACTTATTTTGGAAAAATAATTAATTTACTATTAAAAAGAAGAATTTTTTGTGTTATTAATTATGAAAATTAGAAATGTAAACAATATTGCTTTTTATTTCTGTAAATTTTACAATTAAAAAAAGTATTGTTTTTTATAAATTTATTTTTTCTGTATGAATATTTTCTAGAATAATTTTTAATGTAGTTAACATATATTTTTTTAATTATTAAAAAAAATTTAGTGCACAAAATGATACTTGATGTTGCAGTAATTATCTAAAAAAATAAATTAATTACTTAAGTAATTAATGAGGCATTAAATTACATATTTTTGCGGCATTTAAATTTTCTTGTAAAAGTATAGATATTTCGCTTTTTTAATTTTTCTCTTCGTACCGCAAAATTCACTTTTTGAGTGAATCACTTAGAATTTTTTTGTAATTAAAATAATTGTTTTTAAAAAATTAAATTTCTGTAATTAATTTGTTTAATTTTCTGTTTTACGATCGGATTTTCATTAAAATTGTAAGATTTTTTCTTTTTATACAGAAATTATTATTCCGTAGCAGTCGAAAGTGTGGTTATGTCACTTGTTTTGGAAAAATAATTAATTTACTATTAAAAAGAAGAATTTTTTGTGTTATTAATTATGAAAATTAGAAATGTAAACAATATTGCTTTTTATTTCTGTAAATTTTACAATTAAAAAAAGTATTGTTTTTTATAAATTTATTTTTTCTGTATGAATATTTTCTAGAATAATTTTTAATGTAGTTAACATATATTTTTTTAATTATTTAAAAAATTTAGAGCACTAAATGATACTTGTTGTTGCAGTAATTATCTAAAAAAATAAATTAATTACTTAAGTAATTAATGAGGCATTAAATTACATATTTTTGCGGCATTTAAATTTTCTTGTAAAAGTATAGATATTTCGCTTTTTTAATTTTTCTCTTCGTACCGCAAAATTCACTTTTTGAGTGAATCACTTAGAATTTTTTTGTAATTAAAATAATTGTTTTTAAAAAATTAAATTTCTGTAATTAATTTGTTTAATTTTCTGTTTTACGATCGGATTTTCATTAAAATTGTAAGATTTTTTCTTTTTATACAGAAATTATTATTCCGTAGCAGTCGAAAGTGTGGTTATGTCACTTATTTTGGAAAAATAATTAATTTACTATTAAAAAGAAGAATTTTTTGTGTTATTAATTATGAAAATTAGAAATGTAAACAATATTGCTTTTTATTTCTGTAAATTTTACAATTAAAAAAAGTATTGTTTTTTATAATTTTTTTTTCTGTATGAATATTTTCTAGAATAATTTTTAATGTAGTTAACATATATTTTCTTAATTATTTAAAAAATTTAGAGCACTAAATGATACTTGTTGTTGCAGTAATTATCTAAAAAAATAAATTAATTACTTAAGTAATTAATGAGGCATTAAATTACATATTTTTGCGGCATTTAAATTTTCTTGTAAAAGTATAGATATTTCGCTTTTTTAATTTTTCTCTTCGTACCGCAAAATTCACTTTTTGAGTGAATCACTTAGAATTTTTTTGTAATTAAAATAATTGTTTTTAAAAAAGTAAATTTCTGTAATTAATTTGTTTAATTTTCTGTTTTACGATCGGATTTTCATTAAAATTGTAAGATTTTTTCTTTTATACTGAAATTATTATTCCGTAGCAGTCGAAAGTGTGGTTATGTCACTTATTTTGGAAAAATAATTAATTTACTATTAAAAAGAAGAATTTTTTGTGTTATTAATTATGAAAATTAGAAATGTAAACAATATTGCTTTTTATTTCTGTAAATTTTACAATTAAAAAAAGTATTATTTTTTATAAATTTATTTTTTCTGTATGAATATTTTCTAGAATAATTTTTAATGTAGTTAACATATATTTTCTTAATTATTTAAAAAATTTAGAGCACTAAATGATACTTGTTGTTGCAGTAATTATCTAAAAAAATAAATTAATTACTTAAGTAATTAATGAGGCATTAAATTACATATTCTTGTGGCATTTAAATTTTCTTGTAAAAGTATAGATATTTCGCTTTTTTAATTTTTCTCTTCGTACCGCAAAATTCACTTTTTGAGTGAATCACTTAGAATTTTTTTGTAATTAAAATAATTGTTTTTAAAAAAGTAAATTTCTGTAATTAATTTGTTTAATTTTCTGTTTTACGATCGGATTTTCATTAAAATTGTAAGATTTTTTCTTTTATACTGAAATTATTATTCCGTAGCAGTCGAAAGTGTGGTTATGTCACTTATTTTGGAAAAATAATTAATTTACTATTAAAAAGAAGAATTTTTTGTGTTATTAATTATGAAAATTAGAAATGTAAACAATATTGCTTTTTATTTCTGTAAATTTTACAATTAAAAAAAGTATTATTTTTTATAAATTTATTTTTTCTGTATGAATATTTTCTAGAATAATTTTTAATGTAGTTAACATATATTTTCTTAATTATTTAAAAAATTTAGAGCACTAAATGATACTTGTTGTTGCAGTAATTATCTAAAAAAATAAATTAATTACTTAAGTAATTAATGAGGCATTAAATTACATATTCTTGTGGCATTTAAATTTTCTTGTAAAAGTATAGATATTTCGCTTTTTTAATTTTTCTCTTCGTACCGCAAAATTCACTTTTTGAGTGAATCACTTAGAATTTTTTTGTAATTAAAATAATTGTTTTTAAAAAATTAAATTTCTGTAATTAATTTGTTTAATTTTCTGTTTTACGATCGGATTTTCATTAAAATTGTAAGATTTTTTCTTTTTATACAGAAATTATTATTCCGTAGCAGTCGAAAGTGTGGTTATGTCACTTATTTTGGAAAAATAATTAATTTACTATTAAAAAGAAGAATTTTTTGTGTTATTAATTATGAAAATTAGAAATGTAAACAATATTGCTTTTTATTTCTGTAAATTTTACAATTAAAAAAAGTATTGTTTTTATAAATTTATTTTTTCTGTATGAATATTTTCTAGAATAATTTTTAATGTAGTTAACATATATTTTTTTAATTATTTAAAAAATTTAGAGCACTAAATGATACTTGTTGTTGCAGTAATTATCTAAAAAAATAAATTAATTACTTAAGTAATTAATGAGGCATTAAATTACATATTTTTGCGGCATTTAAATTTTCTTGTAAAAGTATAGATATTTCGCTTTTTTAATTTTTCTCTTCGTACCGCAAAATTCACTTTTTGAGTGAATCACTTAGAATTTTTTTGTAATTAAAATAATTGTTTTTAAAAAATTAAATTTCTGTAATTAATTTGTTTAATTTTCTGTTTTACGATCGGATTTTCATTAAAATTGTAAGATTTTTTCTTTTTATACAGAAATTATTATTCCGTAGCAGTCGAAAGTGTGGTTATGTCACTTATTTTGGAAAAATAATTAATTTACTATTAAAAAGAAGAATTTTTTGTGTTATTAATTATGAAAATTAGAAATGTAAACAATATTGCTTTTTATTTCTGTAAATTTTACAATTAAAAAAAGTATTGTATTTTATAAATTTTTTTTTTCTATATGAATATTTTCTAGAATAATTTTTAATGTAGTTAACATATATTTTTTTAATTATTTAAAAAATTTAGAGCACTAAATGATACTTGTTGTTGCAGTAATTATCTAAAAAAATAAATTAATTACTTAAGTAATTAATGAGGCATTAAATTACATATTTTTGCGGCATTTAAATTTTCTTGTAAAAGTATAGATATTTCGCTTTTTTAATTTTTCTCTTCGTACCGCAAAATTCACTTTTTGCGTGAAACACTTAGAATTTTTTTGTAATTAAAATAATTGTTTTTAAAAAAGAAAATTTCTGTAATTAATTTGTTTAATTTTCTGTTTTACGATCGGATTTTCATTAAAATTGTAAGATTTTTTCTTTTTATACAGAAATTATTATTCCGTAGCAGTCGAAAGTGTGGTTATGTCACTTATTTTGGAAAAATAATTAATTTACTATTAAAAAGAAGAATTTTTTGTGTTATTTATTATGAAAATTAGAAATGTAAACAATATTGCTTTTTATTTCTATAAATTTTACAATTAAAAAAAGTATTGTTTTTATAAATTTTTTTTTTCTGTATGAATATTTTCTAGAATAATTTTTAATGTAGTTAACATATATTTTCTTAATTATTTAAAAAATTTAGAGCACTAAATGATACTTGTTGTTGCAGTAATTATCTAAAAAAATAAATTAATTACTTAAGTAATTAATGAGGCATTAAATTACATATTTTTGCGGCATTTAAATTTTCTTGTAAAAGTATAGATATTTCGCTTTTTTAATTTTTCTCTTCGTACCGCAAAATTCACTTTTTGAGTGAATCACTTAGAATTTTTTTGTAATTAAAATAATTGTTTTTAAAAAATTAAATTTCTGTAATTAATTTGTTTAATTTTCTGTTTTACGATCGGATTTTCATTAAAATTGTAAGATTTTTTCTTTTTATACAGAAATTATTATTCCGTAGCAGTCGAAAGTGTGGTTATGTCACTTATTTTGGAAAAATAATTAATTTACTATTAAAAAGAAGAATTTTTTGTGTTATTAATTATGAAAATTAGAAATGTAAACAATATTGCTTTTTATTTCTGTAAATTTTACAATTAAAAAAAGTATTGTTTTTTATAAATTTATTTTTTCTGTATGAATATTTTCTAGAATAATTTTTAATGTAGTTAACATATATTTTCTTAATTATTTAAAAAATTTAGAGCACTAAATGATACTTGTTGTTGCAGTAATTATCTAAAAAAATAAATTAATTACTTAAGTAATTAATGAGGCATTAAATTACATATTTTTGCGGCATTTAAATTTTCTTGTAAAAGTATAGATATTTCGCTTTTTTAATTTTTCTCTTCGTACCGCAAAATTCACTTTTTGAGTGAATCACTTAGAATTTTTTTGTAATTAAAATAATTGTTTTTAAAAAAGAAAATTTCTGTAATTAATTTGTTTAATTTTCTGTTTTACGATCGGATTTTCATTAAAATTGTAAGATTTTTTCTTTTTATACAGAAATTATTATTCCGTAGCAGTCGAAAGTGTGGTTATGTCACTTATTTTGGAAAAATAATTAATTTACTATTAAAAAGAAGAATTTTTTGTGTTATTTATTATGAAAATTAGAAATGTAAACAATATTGCTTTTTATTTCTATAAATTTTACAATTAAAAAAAGTATTGTTTTTATAAATTTTTTTTTTCTGTATGAATATTTTCTAGAATAATTTTTAATGTAGTTAACATATATTTTCTTAATTATTTAAAAAATTTAGAGCACTAAATGATACTTGTTGTTGCAGTAATTATCTAAAAAAATAAATTAATTACTTAAGTAATTAATGAGGCATTAAATTACATATTTTTGCGGCATTTAAATTTTCTTGTAAAAGTATAGATATTTCGCTTTTTTAATTTTTCTCTTCGTACCGCAAAATTCACTTTTTGCGTGAAACACTTAGAATTTTTTTGTAATTAAAATAATTGTTTTTAAAAAAGAAAATTTCTGTAATTAATTTGTTTAATTTTCTGTTTTACGATCGGATTTTCATTAAAATTGTAAGATTTTTTCTTTTTATACAGAAATTATTATTCCGTAGCAGTCGAAAGTGTGGTTATGTCACTTATTTTGGAAAAATAATTAATTTACTATTAAAAAGAAGAATTTTTTGTGTTATTAATTATGAAAATTAGAAATGTAAACAATATTGCTTTTTATTTCTGTAAATTTTACAATTAAAAAAAGTATTATTTTTTATAAATTTATTTTTTCTGTATGAATATTTTCTAGAATAATTTTTAATGTAGTTAACATATATTTTTTTAATTATTGAAACTATTTAGAGCACTAAATGATACTTGTTGTTGCAGTAATTATCTAAAAAAATAAATTAAGTACTTAAGTAATTAATGAGGCATTAAATTACATATTCTTGTGGCATTTAAATTTTCTTGTAAAAGTATAGATATTTCGCTTTTTTAATTTTTCTCTTCGTACCGCAAAATTCACTTTTTGAGTGAATCACTTAGAATTTTTTTGTAATTAAAATAATTGTTTTTAAAAAATTAAATTTCTGTAATTAATTTGTTTAATTTTCTATTTTACGATCGGATTTTCATTAAAATTGTAAGATTTTTTCTTTTTATACAGAAATTATTATTCCGTAGCAGTCGAAAGTGTGGTTATGTCACTTATTTTGGAAAAATAATTAATTTACAATGAAAAAGAAGAATTTTTTGTGTTATTTATTATGAAAATTAGAAATGTAAACAATATTGCTTTTTATTTCTGTAAATTTTACAATTAAAAAAAGTATTGTTTTTTATAATTTTTTTTTCTGTATGAATATTTTCTAGAATAATTTTTAATGTAGTTAACATATATTTTCTTAATTATTTAAAAAATTTAGAGCACTAAATGATACTTGTTGTTGCAGTAATTATCTAAAAAAATAAATTAATTACTTAAGTAATTAATGAGGCATTAAATTACATATTTTTGCGGCATTTAAATTTTCTTGTAAAAGTATAGATATTTCGCTTTTTTAATTTTTCTCTTCGTACCGCAAAATTCACTTTTTGAGTGAAACACTTAGAATTTTTTTGTAATTAAAATAATTGTTTTTAAAAAAGTAAATTTCTGTAATTAATTTGTTTAATTTTCTGTTTTACGATCGGATTTTCATTAAAATTGTAAGATTTTTTCTTTTTATACAGAAATTATTATTCCGTAGCAGTCGAAAGTGTGGTTATGTCACTTATTTTGGAAAAATAATTAATTTACTATTAAAAAGAAGAATTTTTTGTGTTATTAATTATGAAAATTAGAAATGTAAACAATATTGCTTTTTATTTCTGTAAATTTTACAATTAAAAAAAGTATTATTTTTTATAAATTTATTTTTTCTGTATGAATATTTTCTAGAATAATTTTTAATGTAGTTAACATATATTTTCTTAATTATTTAAAAAATTTAGAGCACTAAATGATACTTGTTGTTGCAGTAATTATCTAAAAAAATAAATTAATTACTTAAGTAATTAATGAGGCATTAAATTACATATTTTTGCGGCATTTAAATTTTCTTGTAAAAGTATAGATATTTCGCTTTTTTAATTTTTCTCTTCGTACCGCAAAATTCACTTTTTGAGTGAATCACTTAGAATTTTTTTGTAATTAAAATAATTGTTTTTAAAAAAGTAAATTTCTGTAATTAATTTGTTTAATTTTCTGTTTTACGATCGGATTTTCATTAAAATTGTAAGATTTTTTCTTTTTATACAGAAATTATTATTCCGTAGCAGTCGAAAGTGTGGTTATGTCACTTATTTTGGAAAAATAATTAATTTACTATTAAAAAGAAGAATTTTTTGTGTTATTAATTATGAAAATTAGAAATGTAAACAATATTGCTTTTTATTTCTGTAAATTTTACAATTAAAAAAAGTATTATTTTTTATAAATTTATTTTTTCTGTATGAATATTTTCTAGAATAATTTTTAATGTAGTTAACATATATTTTCTTAATTATTTAAAAAATTTAGAGCACTAAATGATACTTGTTGTTGCAGTAATTATCTAAAAAAATAAATTAATTACTTAAGTAATTAATGAGGCATTAAATTACATATTTTTGCGGCATTTAAATTTTCTTGTAAAAGTATAGATATTTCGCTTTTTTAATTTTTCTCTTCGTACCGCAAAATTCACTTTTTGAGTGAATCACTTAGAATTTTTTTGTAATTAAAATAATTGTTTTTAAAAATTAAATTTCTGTAATTAATTTGTTTAATTTTCTGTTTTACGATCGGATTTTCATTAAAATTGTAAGATTTTTTCTTTTTATACAGAAATTATTATTCCGTAGCAGTCGAAAGTGTGGTTATGTCACTTATTTTGGAAAAATAATTAATTTACTATTAAAAAGAAGAATTTTTTG
This sequence comes from Leptopilina drosophilae, assembly GCA_032873175.1. Classification (NCBI taxonomy): domain Eukaryota; kingdom Metazoa; phylum Arthropoda; class Insecta; order Hymenoptera; family Figitidae; genus Leptopilina; species Leptopilina drosophilae. The sequence continues at coordinate 26,838,917 of CM065482.1, read as the reverse complement.
TGTTATTTATTATGAAAATTAGAAATGTAAACAATATTGCTTTTTATTTCTATAAATTTTACAATTAAAAAAAGTATTGTTTTTATAAATTTATTTTTTCTGTATGAATATTTTCTAGAATAATTTTTAATGTAGTTAACATATATTTTCTTAATTATTTAAAAAATTTAGAGCACTAAATGATTCTTGTTGTTGCAGTAATTATCTAAAAAAATAAATTAATTACTTAAGTAATTAATGAGGCATTAAATTACATATTTTTGCGGCATTTAAATTTTCTTGTAAAAGTATAGATATTTCGCTTTTTTAATTTTTCTCTTCGTACCGCAAAATTCACTTTTTGCGTGAAACACTTAGAATTTTTTTGTAATTAAAATAATTGTTTTTAAAAAAGAAAATTTCTGTAATTAATTTGTTTAATTTTCTGTTTTACGATCGGATTTTCATTAAAATTGTAAGATTTTTTCTTTTTATACAGAAATTATTATTCCGTAGCAGTCGAAAGTGTGGTTATGTCACTTATTTTGGAAAAATAATTAATTTACTATTAAAAAGAAGAATTTTTTGTGTTATTAATTATGAAAATTAGAAATGTAAACAATATTGCTTTTTATTTCTGTAAATTTTACAATTAAAAAAAGTATTGTATTTTATAAATTTTTTTTTTTTTTATGAATATTTTCTAGAATAATTTTTAATGTAGTTAACATACATTTTTTTAATTATTTAAAAAATTTAGAGCACTAAATGATACTTGTTGTTGCAGTAATTATCTAAAAAAATAAATTAATTACTTAAGTAATTAATGAGGCATTAAATTACATATTTTTGCGGCATTTAAATTTTCTTGTAAAAGTATAGATATTTCGCTTTTTTAATTTTTCTCTTCGTACCGCAAAATTCACTTTTTGAGTGAATCACTTAGAATTTTTTTGTAATTAAAATAATTGTTTTTAAAAAATTAAATTTCTGTAATTAATTTGTTTAATTTTCTGTTTTACGATCGGATTTTCATTAAAATTGTAAGATTTTTTCTTTTTATACAGAAATTATTATTCCGTAGCAGTCGAAAGTGTGGTTATGTCACTTATTTTGGAAAAATAATTAATTTACTATTAAAAAGAAGAATTTTTTGTGTTATTTATTATGAAAATTAGAAATGTAAACAATATTGCTTTTTATTTCTATAAATTTTACAATTAAAAAAAGTATTGTTTTTATAAATTTTTTTTTTCTGTATGAATATTTTCTAGAATAATTTTTAATGTAGTTAACATATATTTTCTTAATTATTTAAAAAATTTAGAGCACTAAAGGATTCTTGTTGTTGCAGTAATTATCTAAAAAAATAAATTAATTACTTAAGTAATTAATGAGGCATTAAATTACATATTTTTGCGGCATTAAAAATTTCTTGTAAAAGTATAGATATTTCGCTTTTTTAATTTTTCTCTTCATACCGCAAAACTCACTTTTTGAGTGAATCACTTAGAATTTTTTTGTAATTAAAATAATTGTTTTTAAAAAATTAAATTTCTGTAATTAATTTGTTTAATTTTCTATTTTACGATCGGATTTTCATTAAAATTGTAAGATTTTTTCTTTTTATACAGAAATTATTATTCCGTAGCAGTCGAAAGTGTGGTTATGTCACTTATTTTGGAAAAATAATTAATTTACTATTAAAAAGAAGAATTTTTTGTGTTATTTATTATGAAAATTAGAAATGTAAACAATATTGCTTTTTATTTCTATAAATTTTACAATTAAAAAAAGTATTGTTTTTATAAATTTATTTTTTCTGTATGAATATTTTCTAGAATAATTTTTAATGTAGTTAACATATATTTTCTTAATTATTTAAAAAATTTAGAGCACTAAATGATACTTGTTGTTGCAGTAATTATCTAAAAAAATAAATTAATTACTTAAGTAATTAATGAGGCATTAAATTACATATTTTTGCGGCATTTAAATTTTCTTGTAAAAGTATAGATATTTCGCTTTTTTAATTTTTCTCTTCGTACCGCAAAATTCACTTTTTGAGTGAATCACTTAGAATTTTTTTGTAATTAAAATAATTGTTTTTAAAAAATTAAATTTCTGTAATTAATTTGTTTAATTTTCTGTTTTACGATCGGATTTTCATTAAAATTGTAAGATTTTTTCTTTTTATACAGAAATTATTATTCCGTAGCAGTCGAAAGTGTGGTTATGTCACTTATTTTGGAAAAATAATTAATTTACTATTAAAAAGAAGAATTTTTTGTGTTATTTATTATGAAAATTAGAAATGTAAACAATATTGCTTTTTATTTCTATAAATTTTACAATTAAAAAAAGTATTGTTTTTATAAATTTTTTTTTTCTGTATGAATATTTTCTAGAATAATTTTTAATGTAGTTAACATATATTTTCTTAATTATTTAAAAAATTTAGAGCACTAAATGATACTTGTTGTTGCAGTAATTATCTAAAAAAATAAATTAATTACTTAAGTAATTAATGAGGCATTAAATTACATATTTTTGCGGCATTTAAATTTTCTTGTAAAAGTATAGATATTTCGCTTTTTTAATTTTTCTCTTCGTACCGCAAAATTCACTTTTTGAGTGAATCACTTAGAATTTTTTTGTAATTAAAATAATTGTTTTTAAAAAATTAAATTTCTGTAATTAATTTGTTTAATTTTCTGTTTTACGATCGGATTTTCATTAAAATTGTAAGATTTTTTCTTTTTATACAGAAATTATTATTCCGTAGCAGTCGAAAGTGTGGTTATGTCACTTATTTTGGAAAAATAATTAATTTACTATTAAAAAGAAGAATTTTTTGTGTTATTTATTATGAAAATTAGAAATGTAAACAATATTGCTTTTTATTTCTATAAATTTTACAATTAAAAAAAGTATTGTTTTTATAAATTTTTTTTTTCTGTATGAATATTTTCTAGAATAATTTTTAATGTAGTTAACATATATTTTCTTAATTATTTAAAAAATTTAGAGCACTAAAGGATTCTTGTTGTTGCAGTAATTATCTAAAAAAATAAATTAATTACTTAAGTAATTAATGAGGCATTAAATTACATATTTTTGCGGCATTTAAATTTTCTTGTAAAAGTATAGATATTTCGCTTTTTTAATTTTTCTCTTCATACCGCAAAACTCACTTTTTGAGTGAATCACTTAGAATTTTTTTGTAATTAAAATAATTGTTTTTAAAAAATTAAATTTCTGTAATTAATTTGTTTAATTTTCTATTTTACGATCGGATTTTCATTAAAATTGTAAGATTTTTTCTTTTTATACAGAAATTATTATTCCGTAGCAGTCGAAAGTGTGGTTATGTCACTTCTTTGGAAAAATAATTAATTTACAATGAAAAAGAAGAATTTTTTGTGTTATTTATTATGAAAATTAGAAATGTAAACAATATTGCTTTTTATTTCTATAAATTTTACAATTAAAAAAAGTATTGTTTTTATAAATTTATTTTTTCTGTATGAATATTTTCTAGAATAATTTTTAATGTAGTTAACATATATTTTCTTAATTATTTAAAAAATTTAGAGCACTAAATGATTCTTGTTGTTGCAGTAATTATCTAAAAAAATAAATTAATTACTTAAGTAATTAATGAGGCATTAAATTACATATTTTTGCGGCATTTAAATTTTCTTGTAAAAGTATAGATATTTCGCTTTTTTAATTTTTCTCTTCGTACCGCAAAATTCACTTTTTGAGTGAATCACTTAGAATTTTTTTGTAATTAAAATAATTGTTTTTAAAAAATTAAATTTCTGTAATTAATTTGTTTAATTTTCTGTTTTACGATCGGATTTTCATTAAAATTGTAAGATTTTTTCTTTTTATACAGAAATTATTATTCCGTAGCAGTCGAAAGTGTGGTTATGTCACTTATTTTGGAAAAATAATTAATTTACTATTAAAAAGAAGAATTTTTTGTGTTATTAATTATGAAAATTAGAAATGTAAACAATATTGCTTTTTATTTCTGTAAATTTTACAATTAAAAAAAGTATTGTTTTTTATAAATTTATTTTTTCTGTATGAATATTTTCTAGAATAATTTTTAATGTAGTTAACATATATTTTTTTAATTATTTAAAAAATTTAGAGCACTAAATGATACTTGTTGTTGCAGTAATTATCTAAAAAAATAAATTAATTACTTAAGTAATTAATGAGGCATTAAATTACATATTCTTGTGGCATTTAAATTTTCTTGTAAAAGTATAGATATTTCGCTTTTTTAATTTTTCTCTTCGTACCGCAAAATTCACTTTTTGAGTGAAACACTTAGAATTTTTTTGTAATTAAAATAATTGTTTTTAAAAAAGAAAATTTCTGTAATTAATTTGTTTAATTTTCTGTTTTACGATCGGATTTTCATTAAAATTGTAAGATTTTTTCTTTTTATACAGAAATTATTATTCCGTAGCAGTCGAAAGTGTGGTTATGTCACTTATTTTGGAAAAATAATTAATTTACTATTAAAAAGAAGAATTTTTTGTGTTATTAATTATGAAAATTAGAAATGTAAACAATATTGCTTTTTATTTCTGTAAATTTTACAATTAAAAAAAGTATTATTTTTTATAAATTTATTTTTTCTGTATGAATATTTTCTAGAATAATTTTTAATGTAGTTAACATATATTTTCTTAATTATTTAAAAAATTTAGAGCACTAAATGATACTTGTTGTTGCAGTAATTATCTAAAAAAATAAATTAATTACTTAAGTAATTAATGAGGCATTAAATTACATATTTTTGCGGCATTTAAATTTTCTTGTAAAAGTATAGATATTTCGCTTTTTTAATTTTTCTCTTCGTACCGCAAAATTCACTTTTTGAGTGAATCACTTAGAATTTTTTTGTAATTAAAATAATTGTTTTAAAAAAATTAAATTTCTGTAATTTAATTGTTTAATTTTCTGTTTTACGATCGGATTTTCATTAAAATTGTAAGATTTTTTCTTTTTATACAGAAATTATTATTCCGTAGCAGTCGAAAGTGTGGTTATGTAACTTATTTTGGAAAAATAATTAATTTACTATTAAAAAGAAGAATTTTTTGTTATTAATTATGAAAATTAGAAACGTAAACAATATTCGTTTTTATTTCTATAAATTTTACAATTAAAGGACGGTTTGTTCTTCATAAATTTATTTTTTCTGTATGAATATTTTCTAGAATAATTTTTAATGTAGTTAACATATATTTTTTTAATTATTGAAACTATTTAGAGCACTAAATGATACTTGTTGTTGCAGTAATTATCTAAAAAAATAAATTAAGTACTTAAGTAATTAATGAGGCATTAAATTACATATTCTTGTGGCATTTAAATTTTCTTGTAAAAGTATAGATATTTCGCTTTTTTAATTTTTCTCTTCGTACCGCAAAATTCACTTTTTGAGTGAATCACTTAGAATTTTTTTGTAATTAAAATAATTGTTTTTAAAAAATTAAATTTATGTAATTTAATTGTTTTATTTTATTTTCTACATTCGAATTTTCATTAAAATTGTAAGATTTTTTCTTTTTATACAGAAATTATTATTCCGAAGCAGTCGAAAGTGTGGTTATGTCACTTATTTTGGAAAAATAATTAATTTACTATTAAAAAGAAGAATTTTTTGTGTTATTAATTATGAAAATTAGAAATCTTGGGGTGCATGTAGCTCAGTGGTCAGAGCAGTCTACCGGCAATAGAAAGGTCGTGGGCTCGTATCCCACCATGCTAACCAATTTTTTCTGAGTTCTTTGATAATTTTAAATTATTAATTAATTTCGAAAGAATATTTTCTGAAAAGCAGGTTTCTGTATTCAGGATGGCTGTGCTGTCGATACATATGAAATTTAAGAGCTTAAGAAATATTTTGAGATTGATTCGGATGATTGATAAATTCTTTCACTTTAATATTAGTAATAATTTCCGAATGATAGATTCACTTCCTTAACCAATATACGTTTTTATTTCTATAAATTTTACAATTAAAGGACGGTTTGTTCTTCATAAATTTATTTTTTCTGTATGAATATTTTCTAGAATAATTTTTAATGTAGTTAACATATATTTTTTTAATTATTGAAACTATTTAGAGCACTAAATGATACTTGTTGTTGCAGTAATTATCTAAAAAAATAAATTAAGTACTTAAGTAATTAATGAGGCATTAAATTACATATTCTTGTGGCATTTAAATTTTCTTGTAAAAGTATAGATATTTCGCTTTTTTAATTTTTCTCTTCGTACCGCAAAATTCACTTTTTGAGTGAATCACTTAGAATTTTTTTGTAATTAAAATAATTGTTTTTAAAAAAGTAAATTTCTGTAATTAATTTGTTTAATTTTCTGTTTTACGATCGGATTTTCATTAAAATTGTAAGATTTTTTCTTTTTATACAGAAATTATTATTCCGTAGCAGTCGAAAGTGTGGTTATGTAACTTATTTTGGAAAAATAATTAATTTACTATTAAAAAGAAGAATTTTTTGTTATTAATTATGAAAATTAGAAACGTAAACAATATTCGTTTTTATTTCTATAAATTTTACAATTAAAGGACGGTTTGTTCTTCATAAATTTATTTTTTCTGTATGAATATTTTCTAGAATAATTTTTAATGTAGTTAACATATATTTTTTTAATTATTGAAACTATTTAGAGCACTAAATGATACTTGTTGTTGCAGTAATTATCTAAAAAAATAAATTAATTACTTAAGTAATTAATGAGGCATTAAATTACATATTTTTGCGGCATTTAAATTTTCTTGTAAAAGTATAGATATTTCGCTTTTTTAATTTTTCTCTTCGTACCGCAAAATTCACTTTTTGAGTGAATCACTTAGAATTTTTTTGTAATTAAAATAATTGTTTTTAAAAAATTAAATTTCTGTAATTAATTTGTTTAATTTTCTATTTTACGATCGGATTTTCATTAAAATTGTAAGATTTTTTCTTTTTATACAGAAATTATTATTCCGTAGCAGTCGAAAGTGTGGTTATGTCACTTCTTTGGAAAAATAATTAATTTACAATGAAAAAGAAGAATTTTTTATGTTATTAATTATGCAAATTAGAAACGTAAACAATATTCGTTTTTATTTCTATAAATTTTACAATTAAAAGACGGTTTGTTCTTCATAAATTTATTTTTTCTGTATGAATATTTTCTAGAATAATTTTTAATGTAGTTAACATATATTTTTTTAATTATTTAAACAATTTAGAGCACTAAATGGTACTTGTTGTTGCAGTAATTATCTAAAAAAATAAATTAACTACTTAAGTAATTAATAAGGCATTAAATTACATATTTTTGCGGCATTTAAATTTTCTTGTAAATGTATAAATATTTCGCTTTTTTAATTTTTCTCTTCGTACTGCAAAATTCACTTTTTGAGTGAATCACTTAGAATTTTTTTGAAATTAAAATAATTGCTTTTAAAAAATTAAATTTCTGTAATTAATTTGTTTAATTTTCTGTTTTACAATCGGATTTTCATATAAATTGTAAGATTTTTTCTTTTTATACAGAAATTATTATTCCGTAGCAGTCGAAAGTGTGGTTATGTCAATTATTTTGGAAAAATAATTAATTTACTATGAAAAAGAAGAATTTTTTGTGTTATTAATTATGAAAAATAGAAATGTAAACAATATTGCTTTTTATTTCTGTAAATTATACAATTAAAAAAAGTATTGTTTTTTATAAATTTATTTTTTCTGTATGAATATTTTCTAGAATAATTTTTAATGTAGTTAACATATATTTTTTTAATTATTTAAACAATTTAGAGCACTAAATGGTACTTGTTGTTGCAGTAATTATCTAAAAAAATAAATTAACTACTTAAGTAATTAATGAGGCATTAAATTACATATTTTTGTGGCATTTAATGTTTCTTGTAAAAATATAAAAAATTTCCCGTTTTTGAACTTTTCTCTTCGTACCGCAAAATTCACTGTATGAGTGAATCACTTAGAATTTTTTTGTAATTAAAATAATTGTTTTTAAAAAATTAAATTTCTGTAATTAAATTGTTAAATTTTCTGTTTTACAATCGGATTTTCATATAAATTGTAAGATTTTTTCTTTTTATACAGAAATGATTATTCCGTAACAGTCGAAAGTGTGGTTATGTAACTTATTTTGGAAAAATAATTAATTTACTATTGAAAAGAAGAATTTTTTTTGTTATTAATTATAAAAACTAGAAACGTAAAC